>JAFEMH010001539.1:0-20000 GCA_022495995.1 Adenophora triphylla var. japonica
GTCAAAGTGGTTTTCGTCCAAGATTGGAATGTGTGAATAGTTAACAAGTTGTCATTGTCTTTGAGTTTGCCATATTGAATCGGCACACAAAGTCTGTTAAGCTTGAAAAATAGTGGTTTTAAAATGTATTAGCTTCTGATGTACCACTCTGTTGGTCCCAAAGGCGGCAGACAATTTAGTGGGTGAAAATACAACCATAGAGGGGGGTGAATAGTCGTTACAAATGTTTCGCCATCTTTTAAAAACTAAACCTCCTAAGCTTACAGAAAAACCAGCCTTGAAATGATAATACACCGCAAGTAGTAGATGTAAAATGCACAAAGAAAAATACTAGATATACAAAGCGGTTTTCGAGAGGCGTGTTTGTCGAGCGTAGTTTTTGACATGGTGCGAGTTTTGATAAGTGCGGCTTTTACAAACATGTGTAGTTTTGACAATGTTAACTCCAAAACACAATTCTAAATATTATTGGATAACTATAAATAAGACTCAAACAGCTTGACAGAGAGATAATTATTATTAGTAAGCAACAAGAAAATAAATGCGTAAATATAAGAACACGCTATTGTGAGCCTGAGAGTGGTTCACAATCGACATAAACGATCTACGATCCACTACCAAGATGGTTAGTCTTGGATTTTCAAGAGTGATTTTACTATTGAGTATGAGAGATTACAAGTTACAAAGATTAATACTCACAATCTAAAAATCTATTCTTCCTATTGAAGATCAAATCCTAGACTATAACCAAGCCTAAGTCCAGATCCTCAAATGAATAATTCTATGTGATTAAACAAGCGAGGCGCTGTGTGTGAGAACAAGGATGTCAAGGCTCTTTAAATCTTTGAGATGTAGAGCACAATGATTCTTGATGGTAAGTTAAGAGCTTGATTTACGGGGTGTGATATATTTCTTGAAGGTTCAAGATGAAGATTCAAAGTGGTTGAATAATTTGCAGGCGTAGCTTCGACCTTCTTATGAACACAAAGCACTGGGGTCAAATTTCTCGAAGCCAATCTTCAAATGGTGAAGATTACTGGGTATTTATAACCAAAGCATCCAAGAGGAATAGCCTGATTTCAAGGACCACCAGTACATTTGTAAGGGACAAGATACTTGATGCTTTTTCCCATCGGGGTCCACAAAGAACCACTTTTGTCCTTTGGTCACGAAAGATTGCAGATAAAGCCGATCGTGCTTGGTACATAATGCAATGTTCAGGTTTGGACACCTCGTCATGCTTTTCCAAGATCCTTGCAGATCTTCTCCGACTTTGAATCACATGACAAAGATAATGGGTGGTTGACTTTTGATATTAATGATGTGGATTCCAACTAAGTAGAGGTGGTTCAGCTTCAAGTCTTCAATCATCGGAAGCCAAGTCCTTCCGGGTGTGTACATGCGGTTGGATAGATGCGGTTTCACCAGGAGGTTGCAAAGTGCAGTTTAGGTCTTGAACTGCACAGGTGCGGTTTATGAGAAGGAACTGTAAAACAGTTGTGGTTCTTCATAAGGCGGTTGCACTGTAGTTTGTTTAAAGGTAGTTTCAAATAAGGGATTCCTCAAGGCGGTTCAGCACATGCAGTTGCTTATAGAGCGGTTTGAAACTTTTTGAACTGCAAACCTCAAATCCAATGAGTCTTGTGCCAGTCTTCAAGCCTAAATTTAACATATTCTATAAAATGGACTTAGCTAAAAAATTAAAGTCTAAGCTTCATTACATAGGGTCCTAAAGTCCTTAAAATAGAGAGGAGGTTAGGGCAACTCCAATGGGAGGTACCAAAATAAAATTTTGGTACCTCCCAAAGGAGTTAGCATCTCCAATGGGGTAAACATGGGGTACCAAAATTTGAAAGAGAGTTAGTGAAGGTACCAAATTTGGTACCTTGGCTAACTCTCTTTGTGTTATTTGTATTATTTGTATTATTTATATTTTTGGTCTTTGATAAAAAAAGGGCTAATAATAATAATAATAATAATAATAATAATAATAATAATAATAATAATAATAATAATAATAATAATAATAATAATAATAATAATAATAATAATAATAATAATAATAATAATAATAATAATAATAAAATATTAATAATAATTATAATAATTATAATAATAAATATAATAATATATTAATAATAATATAATAATAATAATAATAAAATAATAAAATAATAATAATAATAATAAAATAATAATAAAATAATAATAATAATAATAATAATAAAATAATAATAATAATAAAATAATAATAATAATAATAATAATAAAATAATAATAAAATAATAATAAAATAATAATAATAATAATAATAAAATAATAATAAAATAATAATAAAATAATAATAATAATAATAATAATAATAAAATAATAATAATAATAATAATAATAAAATAATAATAAAATAATAATAAAATAATAATAATAAAATAATAATAATAATAATAAATTAATAATAATAATAAAATAATCATTCATATGTAATTATTAAAAATATTTAATTAGTTAAAATTTTTGAAATATACCAAAATTTGATTTTGGTACCTTAAGTTAACTCTCTCCATTGGAGATGTAAATTTGGTACCCTATGAATAGTGTGTGAAAGGTATCAAAATTTGATTTTGGTACCTTTTGCTAACTCCTTCCATTGGAGTTGCCCTTATGGTATCAATCAAATCTAATCTAAAATAGGAGGGTTAAAATATGCATACCCAACAACTGGACGATCTCGAAGAAAAGAGAATACGGGCAAGTGAAAAAATGGTGAACTACAAGCAAAAAGCGAAGAAACATCATGATAAGAGAGTAAGAGAAGTTTTTCAGTTGGTGATTGGGTACTCAGAAATATAGAAGTACAAGGGATCCAAACGGGCTTCCACAAACTCTCCTCGAAGTGGGAAGGTCCGTACGAGGTCCCCCAAATAATCAAAGAGGGTACCTACGCATTGCGCAGACAAAGGAAGGGAAAGACCTCAAGAACGCTTGGAATAGCGATCACCTTAGAAAGTATTTCTTTTAAAAATCATTGTAAAAGGGTGATAGAGGCAATGTATGTATAAAATAGCAAGGCATTTTTTCATCAAACCATTGTAGAAACTGTTATAGAAATATTCCCACCAGCTGAAATAGCAAAAGTGGCTGCCCGCAAAGCGGATGCCAGCAGGTTCAAGGGCCAATATAGGAGCCCCTACCTGCTGATGAGCAAATATCCATTAAGATCGCACGTCTAAATGTACAAAGTCCATTAAGCCCTAACCCAATTGTGGACACGTCTCCCAGTCTTGTCAGCATGAATCACCAATAGTGGATATAAATGCAAGTGGGGACAGGCCAAAACAGCGCGTAGGCCTTAGTTGGCTATTGATCGCACGCCTGTATGTGCAAAGGCCAACATAGGAGCCCATACACAATTGCCACAAGACTTTAAAGAGTCAAACCACGTGAACCACTAAAGTGGATACAGATGCCGATAGGTTCAAGGGCCAGTATGCCTCTACCTACTGTTGCGCGGACTATAGCCTCACGGCCATAATCTGCATGCCCAAATGAAAGTAGCTTGCCTTGGCTCTTTCGAATTACACCACGAATTTGAAGAATCTAAATAAGTGTAAGTGGAAGGGAGTGATCAAAGGAGTTTTAAAAGCCAAATGGACAAAAGGGGGTCAAACCCTCAAAAATTGTCCAAGGCTAACAAATGCGATCATAGAGAAAAGGGCTGACTCTCACGAGAAACTCAATTGGTTTTTAACAAAGAGTTATCAACTCATAAACGCGATCAACATGCATTGTCATGCAATAACCGCGACATTGAGTCAAAAAACATTGTTCCAAGTCAAAAAACCTAAGAAAGAAAAAAGCAAGAATACAAGCTTAACCAAAGCAGTGATATAAATATCAAAAGTATTCACATTGCAAAAAATTCAAGGGCAAAAAGAAAGACAAAAAATGATGAAATAAATACTCTTTCATTAAAATAGAAAAAACAATTTACAGAATCCTACTATCTATTACAAAAATAAAAAACAAAAATCCAAAGCTAATGGCCGCGTATTAGGAGCTTTTTTTAAGAGCTTTGGTGGCGGGAGTCGGAGAAAGCAGATTCCGTGGGGAGCATTAGTAGTTGGAAGAACAGAGATGGTTCAAGCTTATTGGGGCGTATGGTAATACTTCGGTGAGAGCTGGGCGCAGGAGTGACGGTCGAATAGATCACCGACCGCAGCCCATTGGGAAAAAGGCGAGTGCCGGCTTCTTCGTATGATAGATTTTCCGAACCGAACCTCATTCTATCCATAGCACTAATAAGGCTTGGGACAGTGACCGCGGCCATGGGAGGCAGAGATGAGGCCGCTACAAGCTCTAAATTCTTAAATACCTCCTCAGCCAAAGGGACCAATGCATGCCGGCGGGGCGCTGAGCCTCATTGGAGATCAATGAGCCTATTAAGGCCAACTTCTCCACCGTGAACTTGCCCATGGCAGCAAAGTTCCTTAGCTGTGTCTTGCATGTACGCAAGCTCGTGCGAGCAAAGCCTTCAGTCCCTATCTCGTCCTGACACTCCTCGGACTTCTTGAACTCCTCCACAGCCTCCTGGCAGGCAACAGACAGTTGGGCGTCCTTCTCCAGCTCAAACTGCCTCAGGGGGAGCAGCTGCTTAGAAAGCTGGTTGGCCTTAGCCTCCAAGACCAAGACTTGCTTCTTGGAGGCCTCCAACCTGTCCGCTAGCTCTTGGTTCCTATTCTCCAAGTCCTCCTTTTCCCCACGGAGTGCATCCCTTGCCCCCTTAGACTTGGCCAAAGCCTTGTCGGACACATCTAGCCGATCTATGAAGCCCTTCCAATCTGCTTCCTTCTCAGTCAAGGAGTCAGATAAAGTCTTCACCCTGTCCTCCGCCTTCATCAAGGCCCTGGACTTGTCTGCAAGAATCCTTGTCTGCTCAGAATAGACAGCGACCTGCTCATCTGAGATCTCTCTCAGCCGTATTATTTTATTAGAGGCCTGCATAAGATAAAATCGGTGATCAGTGAAAAAATTAGAGAAAGACAGGTGTAAGTACCCAAATCTGACTCATGCCTTCCGGTTAAATTTCCCGACAATTTCGGTAAGCTTCCCGGTAATTCCCCGGACCTTCCTAGTGTTCCGGAAATATTCCGGAACTGTTCCAAAACAATTAAGGGCTGAAGGGGAAGCTTCCTAATTAAGAAACACGTTTTTCTTAATTAGGAAATGTTCTAGAATTTGCCACCTTGCATGATTCTAGAAACATGCTGAGTCACAAGGGATAATGCCGCACGACTGCATTAGCCAAGAACCTATAGCCGCACGGCTTCATTCGCTCTTCCCAGACTGCCTATAAATAGAGCCCTCCTCTACCCATTTAAAAAACAAAAAAAAATCATCAATCACTACACAATACAATATACTCAAGCAAATGCTGTGAAGTTAGGAAGCCAAAAGGGTGCCAAGAAGCCTCCACCCTCCTCCTTGAAGATCTAGAAGTTGGTCCTTCCACCTAGCTCCACCCAAAGAAGAAGAGGCCACCATTGGTAACCTCTCACTCCCTAAACTTGCATCCTAATTGCTCTATATGATTTAATTGCTCATTGCATTTCATATATTGTTATTATCTTTGCTTGGAATTTGGCATTCATAGTTAAAGATCATATCTTTATACCCCCTTTCCCCCTTTACATACATTAGGCATCCCTTGCCATTAAAGATGTAATCTTTTGAATCAAAGGTGCATCCTTTGCACCTAAAAATCCTATTTTTATATAAAAATGCCACCTTCATGCATCATTTGCATATAAAAATCCAATCTTTATGATAAAAATGCATCCTTGCACATGAAATCCTTTTTCAAGCATCCTTTGCATTAAAGATCATATCTTTATCCTAAATTAGCATCCTATGCTTTCAAAAATGCAATCTTTATGCATCCTTTGCATATTCAAATCCCAATTTCTTCATAAAAATGCATCCTTTGCATAAAAATCATGTCTTTATGCATCCTTTGCAAATAAAGATCATTTCTTTAAATCAAATGCATCCTTTGCAACCCAAAAATGTCATCTTTTCACTAAAAATGTCATTTTTACATGCATTCCCCCATGTCCCCATTAGCAACCTTGGAACGGACCGGCGTAAAAGATCCTATCTTTACATCGTTTCTTCCATAAAAGGTTTCATAATTTCTTTAGAAAGGGATAACCTTGAACCCTATATCTCCGATTATCACTTAAGACGAGTATGAAACATCTATATGACCTCGACCGTCTTAAAGTGTAGGATTGATGGGCTAAGGACATTCCTTCCTAAAGAACCTCATTTTGTGACTATAAAAGAGAGTCATTCTCTCGATCACGCAAGTCCCGAGGTTAAAAATGCGATGATCACAAGTCCAAGATGAGGACGGGATCATAATCCCGAATACATAAAATCCAAGAAATCCCGAGCGACAACCAATAAATGGTTTGTACGTCCGGAAGACAACTTGGGACATTTCCCCCCCCCTATTTTCAAACACATGCACACAAGAAAGCACGCAAGCAAGCACGATTAATGAAATCTTGGGAGACTTGCTCCGGCAAGGCACCTTGGGTGAACGACGATCCGTTCTTCCCAAGGGGTAACTTAACCTCCTAACCCATAAAACCTTTTTTTCAAAGTTTTGAGGTAATCAAAATGGCGTGGCGACTCCATTTTTCAAATTAAACCGGATGTCTTCAAACTCGCGTGAATTTCCAAATACACGAAATTTGGGGCACACATTCACAGTTTGGCGACTCCGCTGGGGATGCCCCAAAGGAGAAAAGCTTTTATTTTCAAAACAAAAATCGATACTAGTTATATAGGTGGAAACCACTTAACCTTCCTGTATCGCTCCCTAACCCGGGGCTTGGGATAACCGGTGATTTAACAATCCCACGTACCAGTATCCCTTTTCGAAAAAAAAAAATTTGAAAAAAAAATAAAAGAAAGCTTTTCCCTTTGAGCGGGTTAGACTCCCATCGCTGATTTTATTAATCGTGCTTGCTTTCTTTACCTTGCATTGCATCATTTGCATCTTCGAATCTGTGCATACTTTGAACGGGAAACAACCCGAAAAATAGCAAAGGAGTGGAACCTGGAAAATTGATCCATGCAGTCGTACGGCTCAATCCTCCTTGGGTTCTGACCGGACGGCCTCAGTGGCAATTCCACCAGGAAAAAATTGAGGTTAATCTGGCAGTCCTAGCAGCTTGGGGCTACTCAGCTCCATGACTGACTGGGGCTCCCAGAAAATTTACGTGCTTAAGTGCTGCATTTTCCCCGTCTCGAAAATCATTCCTTTAAAACACATTTATGAAAATCTCTGTTTTAACTCAAAAAGGAACATTTTTTGGAGACCGCACACTACGCGCACCTGATATATCCTGTACACTTTGCACGCACGTCCTTCAAACCCGGAGTGGTTCCAGCTCCAGTCACGGACAGCCTTACGATGCTCCCGGCGCGCACGGAATCATTCCAACCTCCCCATGGCAGCCAGTGTCGACCAATGCACAGTCCGTGTCACACGTTTCAAAAAACCGTGACTTTTGGTTGGTTTTTGGTCTAGTCCGTGTCATATAGCCCAATTGCATACCCTTGTAAAGGTCAAGCCTTAGTTCATAACGGAAGCCAAGATTTTTCGCTCAAGCGGAACTCTGCCAAAATTTTGACAAGGAAAAATTGGTAGGATCTTGACTCCGACATTGACTTTGACCTTGACCCGCACGAAATGCGTAAGAGTCGAGACCGAGTCTTTGCCAACAAATCAAAAGATCTTTCGCTCAAGCGAAGCTCTGTCAAAATTCCGACAAGGAAAAATTGGCAAGATCTTGACCCGGCATTGACTTCGATTCTGACTCACGCACTGCGTATGCAACGAAGTTCAATGTGACACTGTGTCATCCAACTTTTGCCACCCGACCGATGCCTATTATCTTCTCGGACATTACCGAAGGTCAAAACGTCATTCGCTCAAGCGAAATTCTGCTGAAATTCTGTTAAGGCAGGAAGACGAGACTTTCCCGGTATTGCCTTGACTATAATCCGCATCGCTCGCGCGTTAAAAGGTCCCATGACCCGCTAGACCCGTTAGGAGCGTTCTTTACTCTCGGTCGGTGGGATCCGCGTGCCCTATAGGACCCTCGCCCGGGGCTGTCCACCCTGGGAGGTCGAAATACAGGTGGAATACGAGGGGCTTATAGACGTAGTGATGGAACCCACTGATCCAGGATCTAGAGTAGTTGCGAAAAAGAAGGGCAAATCCCCTTTTCCAACCAAATAGATATTAATAAAAGACACTGTTTTAAGTAAACTGGAAGATTCTACTTTGCATATTGCCTGAGCCTTCAGCCTAAACACCTACCCCGAGTCTAAAACCTTTCCTATCCCTTTCCCGCAGCGAGAAAGAAGTGGGTGAGAACACCGGGTCAGCGACTTGTTAGCGCAGAATTCTCGAGCGGCTCGCGAGAATCCTCGTTTGAGTCACCCGTAGAGTCGAATGTCCGATTCGACAGAGAACAGTACTGGTTTGGGTAACCAGATGACTAGGGAAGAAGAGCTAGCCTATAGCCAATACCCTCCTCCATCCTCATATGATCCATTGCCAAAGGCTGTCCCTTTTCAGTCTTCCCCAATATCCCAAGCCATCAGGGTCCCGATACCCTCATAGCCTTTGCATTCCCCCATGGGACTCTTTCCCTCCTCTCAGCCTGAGCCAGATCTCCCTACCATAAAATTCCAGTGCCAGCCTGACCTCTCTAATTTTGTCAACGCTTGTGAATTTGCCTATCTCTCAGACAGTGGCAGTGAAGAGTCAGTCGGAAATGAGAACAGGAATGGGTGGATTTACAGTGATGATGACAGTTCAGTAGAAGGAATGAACTTGGAGTCGACTGAAATGAAACTTGGAGAGCAAGGTGAGGTGGAAAACCACTGCACTGAATAGGGATGGAATCACTTCAAAGTGTATTTGCAGCCTGTGTGAGGGCTCGGAAAAGGGAAAATATGCTAGCTTAGATGAGGCAGCGTATGAATCCTACATCCTAGAGTTCAATACTCCTTACAAAGACTTGGTCGGTGAATGGAGGAACTTGATCGAAGCTTTAGCTGAAAGAGGGAAGTGGGCTCCGCCCGCCGATTTGGAACACGTAAGCGTCGCTGAAGCCAAACTCTCATCGAGGAGAGTAGACTCTGTTACGGTGTTAATAGTCACTCCTGAAACCTGGTCTGAAGAAGAGTGTATGGATGCCCTGGAAAGGGTCTTAAGTCTCGAGGCGACCCCAGTCCCCTTTATGTCCTATGATGACAACGATGTTTTCTTGGTAATTCCCAAGTCAGAGGAAGAGTCCAAGATACCTCTTATATGGCGTCAAGTATCCCGACCTACTTTTGCCCTCATTGGTCATCAAAGTCAAGACGAAAGTTCCCACGAGAGTTACTGTAGTGATACTGATGAAGACACAGTCGAAGTGCCTAAGGAACAGAGAGGAGTGGTTAGCCCAGAAGCCAAAAAGCCTAAAAACCTTCCCGACAAGAAAGAACAGAACCCGCCATGAGGTTTGACCCCGCAGAAATCCTTATTGATGATGGAATTTCCCACTTCGTAAAAGTGTTTGGCCAATGTCAAAGATGCCGCCAAAAGGCCGACCCCTAGAGAAAGAAGGGACATGCTTGGATCAAAGTGATGAGGAATGTGATCCCACTCTGTTGAAAAAATTGTTAGGTCCAGATGAGAAAGCCATTCGCCAGCTCCAAACCCCGAAAGTGATAACTCCCTGCGCATGCCGACTTTGAAAAGTTTGAATGAGACCGTGAAGGCTCTAAACAGAGAAGATGAAGCCGAAATCGGCCAATTGCTAAGCCAATTAGAGAGTCGAACCCCCGAGAAGGCCAAAGCCATTAACTTGGGATCGTGTTCGAGAAGCGCCTATGCCTCCAGAGCGCCGTTAATCAGATTAATAGCGAATTGGCCATACGCCAGAAGAGCCCGCCTCTCGACTTTGAAAGAGCTAATGTAATCCTCCAAGAGGGAATAATGACCCGGAAAATCTAATGTCTATGTGATGACTCGGTCCTGGACAGATGAGTATTGAGCAGCCTAAGGGTGACAAAAGGAATGCCGTCTCGTAGCCGAAGACAGATAAGAGGCCTTATGCTGGAAGCGTAAAAACCGCACTCGACAAAGAGGATCCAAAGTGTTGACTCGGTTGAAATGTACCTGTGCCAATATCTCCTTGTGGTCCCCTTAACCTCTTCATACCCTCATAAGTTGAAGCTAGAAGAAAGTTTGGCCAAGACCATGGTGCCCATAGATGTCACCCCGCATGAGGTCGTCCAAATGATTGGAAGTATCCATTACGGAAACATCATTACCTTCACTGACTTGGACCTGCCAAAGTATGGGGCTAGTCATACGAACCTCTTTACATCATAGTCCAGTTAGAAGAACGTCGATTGCCACGGGTATTAGTCGATGGAGGGTCTCGCAATGAAAGTCCCGCCCAGCCAAGATGGTGGACTTATTGGACCTGAAACCAACAGATTTGAAGCCTTCTAGTCAGACTATTAAGGCCTATGACTCCACTGCACGATCAGTTTTGGGGATTTCTACTCTCAAGTTGTGGTTCGGAAAAAAGGTCATGGACGTTGATTTTCAAGTGATTGATATTTCGATTTCATTTACTGCTCTGCTGGGACGGCCTTGGATCCACCAGATAAATGGGGTAGCCTCTACTTTGCACCAAATACGTCAAATTTCGCCAAATGATGGTACTATCACCACCATTTATGGAGACAGTGTCACGGTAGAAGGAACCAGCACTGGAGATATCCCGATATTGGAGATCAAGCATGATGATGAAGGGTTGGCATTGACCGGATTCTCTGTAGCCACTTCCAAAGCACAAGTGTGTTGCACTAACCTCACCGCTACTTCCGATAAAATCCCTCCTGCCATGAGAATGATGAGAAAAATGGGTTATCTTCCGGACTTGGATTGGGTAGAAGACTCCTGTGGTCGCAATACCATTATTGATATAAAGGAACAGACTACCGCATACGGCTTGGGGTACAAACCGAACTCTCGGGATGACGAAAAGCTAAAGGCACAGCTTCCAGAAAATAAGGCAAAGGGGTCCATCTCCACCCTTACAGTTTGTCTCTGACCTATTACTTTACAAAGGGCGGGACACAATACGATGAAAGTGATCACCGCATCTCCTTGCGTAAAACCCTTCGAAAACCTTGAGAAAGTGAGGGGAAAGCCACCCAATCCTGCTCAAGAATGTTCCTTGACTTGCCGTACATTCCTGGGGCTACCACTACCGTTCGTAATGAGTACGTCTTCAAAGGAAACTCGACAGTCAAAGAGTCGCATCCAGGTAATGGATTTCTCCGCCTTCGAGTTATCTCTTCCGAAGATCAGCCTGATAGAAGCCGCCAAGAGTGAAGACAAGTGGAGTGGGGTTTGCAAGAATTGTTTGACGAAGAAGCACAGATCCCGCATTTGATTGACTTCAGCTCGATGATGAGATAGTTGCCGTAATTGGAGACGGTGGTGAAAATCCTTTTGATCCCCGCACTTTGGTAACTAAGACAGTAAATGCCGTTGAAGAATTGGGAGACGTTCTGTGGCCGATAGCCCCCGACAAAGAAATGATCGCGGAGCTTGGATTGGTACCCGTCCTTCTCAACCCTGGGCCGTGTCAAACACCCCGTCGTCTATACATTCGAGTCAGAATCTTTGAATTCCAGCCTTCCGAGTCATCCGAAGGCCTCACGCCCGAGGATTATGAAAATGTAATCGATGTCATCTTTCCCCTTATTTTGAATGAAATGACAGATCTTTCGAGTATCCTCTTATTGCCAACTTAACAAATGATAAATTAACTCAAAACTTAACAACAAGCTTAATAATGAATCATTTGAACAAGATGCAAACACACTAAATGAACAATACATTAAAGAAATCTTTAAGCAAAGTTACGTAAAAGAGGAAAACCGGGCCAAGCTGCCGAGGAGGTTTTGACAAGTGTGAACTTGGGTACTGTCGAGGAACCCAAAGAGACACAGATTGGAAACTTCTTCCAGGGGGTTGAACGGGACAGACTGATCGATCTGCTCAGAGAATACGTCGACGTGTTTGCATGGTCATACAGGGATATGCCGGGGCTAGACAGCTCGATAGTAGAGCACGTAATCCCTCTAGTACCAGATGCTAAGCCAGTAAAGCAGAAATTGAGGAAGATCAAGCCAGAATGGTCTTTACAGGTCAAAGAAGAGATTGAGAAGCTACTGCGGGTAGGATTCATCAGATTCATCGAATATCCGACATGGTTGTCCAATATTGTGACCGTAACCAAGGCCAATAGGAAGGTACGCTGCTGTGTGGATTTCTGAGATCTAAACAAGGCCAGCCCCAAGGACGATTACCCTTTACCAAACATAGACATCCTGGTGGACTCCACTGCCAACTACGAAGTCAAATCCTTTATTGATGGCTTTGCAGGCTACAACCAGATCAAGATGGCCGAGGAAGACCAAGAAAAGACAGCCTTCACCACACCGTGGGGAACTTACTGTTATACAGTGATGCCATTTGGGCTTAAGAACGCTGGGGCTACTTACCAGAGGGCAGCGACCGCGCTTTTCCATGACATGATCCACAAGGAGATTGAGGTCTATGTAGACGACATGATAATCCACTCCAAAGGCGATGGCGGACAGCACTTTGTTGACCTACGAAAGTTCTTTGAGAGGCTGAGACAACATTCCATGAGACTAAACCCTGCTAAATGCACCTTCGGAGTGACAAGGGGAAAAGTGCTTGGGTATATGGTCACGGAGCGAGGTATCGAAGTCGACCCTTGAAAGATCAAAGCCATTATGGACATGAGGCCACCTCAAACCCAGACAGAAGTCAAAAGCTTTATGGGAAAACTGCAGTACATCAGCCGTTTCGTCAATCAGTTGACCACTATGTGCGAGCCCATCTTCAAACTCATGAAGAAGAATGTAGACACAGAATGGACCGAAGAATGCCAGGATGCTTTCAATCAGATCAAGGCGTACTTAGTACATCCTCCGGTGCTATGCCCCCCACATAGACGTAAACCTCTTCTCGCTCTATCTCACTGTCACCGATACGGCAGCTGGGGCTATGCTTGCTCAGAGAAGAAAGACTCTCGGGTAGAGAATGCCATTTACTTTGTCACCGAAAGCCGCAGTGGAAGTGAGCTCAATTACTCAAGATGTGAAAAGACTCGTGCAGACTGGTCTGGGTAGTCGGCAAGTTGAAGCATTATATGCAAGCCCACCCTGTGAATTTGGTCTCGAAAATGGACCCCATCAAATACATCTTTGATAAGCCTTCCCTCTCGATGCGTCTAGCAAAGTGGTCCTTCTTCTTAGCAGAGTACGACATCAACTATGTGACCAGAAAATCCATCAAAGGACAAGCATTGTCAGACCACCTGGCGAACTTCCCCAGTAATGAGGACAGAGGGCCTGAACCCCAATTCCCGGATGAATGGATCTTTGCAGTTGAGCCTGAAAACCGATGGCAATTATTCTTTGACGGAGCCGCTAACAAAAGAGGAAACGGCGTCGGGATGTTACTGGTTGATCCGAAAGATGAGCACACGCCAATAGCCCTCAAGTTGAACTTCCCTGCCACGAACAATGTCGCCGAGTACGAAGCTTGCATTGCTGGTTTGGAGGCTGCCTTAGAAAGGAATGTCAAGGAGCTTGAAGTTTATGGAGACTCAGCCCTGATCATCAACCAGGTCTCCAACAAATGGAAGACTGTGGACTCTAATCTTCAGCGGTATCACGCCCATATGGAAGAGTTGATTGGACAGTTCAGAGATGTAACTTTCCACTACTTGCCAAGGGAAAAGAACAGATTCGCAGATGCCCTAGCTACTCTAGCCTCACTGGTAGAGATCCCCGAGGGAAAAGCCATAAAACCCTTCCGAGTAGGTAGAAGAGAAGCCCCAGCCTTCTGTTGTGAAGTAGACCTGGGACCCGAGCCTATAAAGGAACCCTGGTACAATCAAATTTACCAGTTCCTCAAAGATGGAGAGCCAGCTTTCAGAGACGAAGAAGGTAGACCAAAAGAAGGTGTCGAGCCAAGAGCTTGCAAGCCTTAAAAAGGTTGGCCTCCCATTATGTCATTCTAGGAGGCAACCTGTACAAAAAGCGGTACCAAGGACCACTCCTCTTATGCGTCACTCAAGAAAAGGCCAAAGAGTTGATGACTGAAGTCCACAATGGTCCCTGCGGTCCTCATATGAATGCCAGAGCCCTGATGCAAGTGATCCTCAGAATGGGTTACTACTGGATTTCCATGGAAACAGATCGTGTCCAAAGACGTCCGAGCATGCGACAAGTGCCAGCGGTTTGCCAACCTCAACCATCTCCCGCCTCATGACCTATACTGCATGACGACTCCTTGGCCGTTTGCAACTTGGGGTATTGACGTGATAGGGAAGATAGCCCCGACAGGAAGCAATGGACACGAATTTGTGCTAGTAGCCATCGACTACTTCACCAAGTGGGTAGAGGCCATGTCCTACAAGATCCTCACCTCCAGAAAGGTTGCCCAGTTTATCAAAGAAAACATAATGTGCAGATATGGGGTGCCCAACGAGATCATTTCCGATAATGGGTCGCACTTTGAAGGGGACTGCGATAGGTTGCCGTCGAATCTCAGAATCACTCGCCACAAGTCGTCTCCGTACGCACCTCGACTAATGGAGCCGTGGAAGCCGCTAATAAGACGCTCGAACGGATCATCCGGAAAATGGCCACCCGTGGTCGTGATTGGCCCGAAAAGCCGTACTTGGCACTCGGGGCTACGTAACGTCTCTGTCGAACGCCTACAGGAGAAACTCCTTTTGCCCTAACCTACGGGATGGAAGCAAAGAGTTACCAAAGGGAGTCTGGAAATCCCGTCATTAAGGGTCCTCCTGGAAAACAGTGTCAATGAAGTAGAATGGTTGCGTAGCCGGCATGATGAGTTGGCCCTGCTTGATGAGAGAAGGCTAAAAGCCATGGAGCACACCCGAGCCTACCAGAGGCGAATGGCCAGAGCGTTTGACAAAAAGGTCAAATCCAGAGACATCAAAGAGGGTGACTTAGTGTTGAAAGTGAAGCCCCCTACCAGAGACAACTCCCTGGGAAAATGGGAACCCGTTTGGATCGGCCCGTATGTGGTGCAGAAGATACTATCAGGAGGAGCCATGAAGCTTGCAGACCTGGACGGCAATCCCTTTATCCACCCAGTCAACGGTGATATGCTCCGAAGGTACTATGTCTAAAAGAAAAAAAAATAAATAAATAAAAATAATAATAAAAAAAGGGGTGCAAAAAGAGTAATACCCAGCTAGGCAGAAAATCCCAAAAGGGGCGGTCTAGGCAAAAGACAGGGTTGCACATAAAAAAAAAAATCTTAGTGCAAAAAGAGTAATGCCCAGCTAGGCTGAAAACCCTAAAAAGGGCGGTCTAGGCAAAAAACAGGGCTGCACATAAAAATAGTTCACCAGAATGAACTACGAAGACCTGAGCCCCTTAGTCTTTCTTGTAAAAGGGGAACGTAGGCAGTCATTTATGGTTCGGTCTAAACAATAAAAAAGGATAATTAAGTTTCCATGAAATGCGTCCTAAACAATAATAAAGGGTATTCTAGTTTTCATAAAACGGGTCCCAAGCAATAAAGACATTTGAAATTTCCATGAAATTGTGTCTTGATTAATTTCTAAGATAATATTTCTTGTTCATTACAAGTTAAAAACTTCTTGATGAGTTCAAGCACGGTCTACTCTTGACTCTACTAACCTGCTACAAAGATCTAAAATACAATAAAATGCCTAAATAAACTAATGTGTTTGCAAAATGGCAATAAGGGAATCCTAAGAAAAGATCTGTCAGTCGTCATTCGCTGAGTCTTCTTTGGTCTTCTTCCCTTTACCTCGACCTCGTCGAGTTTTCTTTCTCTTCTTCTCTATAATGTCGGTATCCCTCATCCCGATCTCCGGTATCCTCACTGGAGCCTCTACCAAACCCGTGTCAATAAGTGCCCTCTCTACACGAGCACGAGTCCGCACTTCCTCCCTCTGAGCCTCAGTCAAAGGAGCGACCTCGGACAATCTCTTGTATCAAGCCTCCATATCTCTGATCAGGTCACCCGACTGGTTATGGCGACTCGCCTTAGCCTCAGTCTCCCTTAGAGTCCTACTCGAGTCACAGTCAGCCCCCAATAAAGCCTGACGTCTCTCCCCCAGAATGACCTGAGTCGGTCCCATTTCCCTCTCGTACCAGTCCAAGTAGACAGTGGTCAAGATGGTACTCTTCCTGCTCCTGAGGATAGCCCTGGGTGGGAAAGCAGCATATGTCCAAGCCCTCGAGAAAAATAAGAAGCTGGCTGGATCTCTCATATCAAATGACACCACCTCCATGGTACGGATGTCCTCCCAATCGCTCAATGGCTCCTGTAAGGCCCCGAACTGCCTGGATACCAAGCAGGGTATGTAGAAGGACGACCAGCAGAACCCTGGAACCCTCACTATATAGGACTCCTGAAATATCCTCCTGGTCTGCAATCTCCAATGAGGTATCCACCAGCGAATGTCTGAAGTGGACAACCTAGCCATCGTCAGCTCCCGGCTACCCTGGTCCTGCTGTCGGGGTGCACCTCTCCGAGAAATCACCCAAGGGCACTGAGTCGGCAAAGCCCCTGGCAAAGCCCCGAGCCTCTCCTGCAGCCACAAAGTCAGTACAGCTGGACTCCCAGACCTCATGAAACGGTCTCCCCTAGCCATCCTGTCAATGCCATGCAATGTCTCTCCCAAAACCAACGGGACAATGTCCTTCCCAGCTCTACAGTCTCTGACCATGTCCAAGAGACCACCATGACAGATCCCCACGGACTCAGCGGTGAACAGAGTAGAAAATATGCAGAGAATAAAGGCATCCATAGCTACCGTGGTCGCAGCCATAGCCGGAGACCCAAACCTGCCCGGGATATCAGAAAGGTCAATCCTGTTCGGGGCTATCATCATCCCCTCAGCCTCTCCCAGGGAAATCTGCAGAAAAGACGCAAGCCTTGCCGCTACCGGCACATCTTCGATCAGCGGAATAGATATAGCCTCAATTTCGGGACACCCAATCAAGGCTCGGAAGTCTTCGTGCGTTGGGACAATCTCGTTGTAAGAAAAGCAGTAAACGTGTCTCCGGACGTCCCAAAACCTTGCTGCCGCTCTCAAAAGTTCCCAATCGGGCGGGAGATCCCTCAAATGCCATAAAGACTTGATCTTGAAAGAAGAATCAAGCAGCCCCTTGTGAAATTGGAAGTTGTGTTTCACCCAAGACTGAAGATCGGACAGAAAACGGTCTCGCTTCCCCCTTTGCAATCTAACGGGCTTCTCCATTGCAAAATGACCAAAAATGGTGTCTTTAAGTCCAAAATGTGCTCTAGGAACAATTGGGACAAGTCTAAGTTGAAAATGAAGTGAAATGGCCAAGCCTTGCTTTTATTCAGAAAATGACCAGTCCAGACAGAACTGTGAGCCGCACGGCTTCATTTGCCCCAGAGACCAAACCGCACGGCTACATTTGCCATCTGCAGAAAAAATCTGCAGCAACCAAAGTTACTGCCCAAGGGAGTTTTCACCCCACTTTCTCAACCAAGACCTGTACAAAAACATGTCCAAAGGTTACCCAAGCATTTATATATCATTATAAATCATTTTGGCCCCGTTTCAGCCCCAATTCCAAGCAAAAAACTGCCCCGAGGCTCAAGTAATATGCAAATTAATAAAAGCATAAATAGAAAAGCAAATAAATTGTTAATACATTGTCTTCGCCCCATCGGCGCCCAAATAAAGCAAAAAATAAACAAAATGTGCATCAAATTTGTTCATTGTTTGTTTTTGTTCCTAATCCACTCTAGAGACCTCCTAGGCCTACGATTCTTCTTCTTCTTCATCACTGCTCAGCTCGTAGACGCTAGCCTCCCTCATCAAGTCCTCCGGGTCGCTCACATCAGACAGATGGACATTATCATGCCCGTACTCAGCCAGCTGCTCCAGGATGTCAGCATTGGGTCCCCGTCCCCGAGGCATGGCACTGGAAGAGTACTCCGAGGCCGATGAGGTAGACGCTGTGCCCCCGACATGCCTTCTCTTGCGCCCGGGCTCCTGTGCGTCCGCTGCCGCCTTTGAAGCGCAGGCCAGCTTCCTTAGAAGGGACCGGCACATGTCCTTCCAGCCCCTGTTCTGCCTGACCAATCTGTCATAAGTGCGAGCTGGAACCTGAGAAAAAAGAGGAGAAAATCTCAGAAAATCTCAGAAATTGCAAAAAGCAGAGAAATCTAAAAGCTGAAAAAGGGAAAGATCCTAAAAGTATACTTACAGTGCTGTCTGGCGGCAAGGTATACTGGGGCTCCCTAGTGTCGGGGACAGGAATCCTCATCCTCCTTGGAACTCCGTGGACTACGTACGAAAGGTGCGCAGGAGGGATCAGCGGGTCAGAAGGCTCGTCCTCCCCGTATCCCTGAGTGACCACCAGCTTCATCAGCTTCTGTGGCATCCTCAGGCGCTGCTCCACAAACACAGCGTAGGGGGTATCCATGTCAAAGTACTCCTCAGCCGCTATACCTCCCTGGTACCTAGCAATCTCATTTGCCTGCCAATCCCTGGGCTGTAGCATCCGTGCTGGAGGATCATGGGGAGTAATGGCTTCCAATGGAGGGACATGGCCATGCTGCCTAGAAAATCGGTCCCCCAAATAGATGACATCACATGTCAACCCAGTCAGCCATCTCCTCTGCCTCGTCGCCTCAATGGCCTCTCCTAGCAAAATCTCCGGACACCTGCCCCAAGGGTAGAAGTCCACCCCATCATGTCCATCCCTGTTGATGACTGGCCTCACCATCTTGTAGTCAAAGGTGATCCGGGTCTTCCCCGTGAACTTATCCCTCGCATCTCCCTTCTAGCGAACCATAGCAGGGAAGATGGTGATATCACTCTGTTGGTTCCACGGAAAGAACCTGATCACCTCACAGAACCAGACCTGCATGTTCAAAACATCAAAAAAGGTCATTTCTCTCTCATAAAAGTCTCAAGACAGGAAGAGAAAAGAGAAAGAGAAGAGGGACTACCTCAAGAGCGAAGGAAAAGCAATCCATGGAGGCAGCCTTATTCCGGCTGTACATGTCCAGAGAGAAGTAGAGCTCCGCCAATCCGACCTCTCCCCAGGAGACCGTCCCAATCCCATCTACATCCTCCAAAGAGTCGAGAAGGCAAGTCATGGCCAGCGTCCCAGAATTAGCAAAAATAGTGACCGACAGCATCAACCACACAAAGGCTCTAGCCAGCTGGTGGGCAGTCACTACAAGGAAAATCGATTTTAGCTACGGCAAATTCCGTAGCTAAAATGAAGATTCCGTAGCTAAATCGTGTTTAGCTACGGATTTGTTTTGTAGCTATTCCGTGGATGCAGGTTTGTCGCTAAATTGGGCGTCGCTATTTTGTAGCTATTTTAGAGACGGATATATCCGTCTCTAATTTAGAGACAGATATGGTCGTCTCTAAATTAGAGACAGATATGTCCGTCGCTAAATTAGAGACAGATATGTCCGTGTCTAAATTAGCGACAGATTTTCCGTCTCTATTTAAATTCTCGTTTTATTTTCGAACCATTTTAGCGTCGGATATTTCCGTAGCTAAATTGATATTTTTTTAAAAAAAAATTATATATATATTTAAAAATATATATTAATTTATTTTAAATATATATATATATATATATATATAGATATATATATATATTTAAAATATATTAATATATATTTTTAAATATATATTAAATCAGTCCCTTAATTTTTCTTATTCTCAAATCAGTCCCTTAATTTTTATTAATCTCAAATAAGTCCTTGATATTTCATAATTACACTTTGATCCCTAAACTTCTTT
>JAFEMH010001539.1:25000-277500 GCA_022495995.1 Adenophora triphylla var. japonica
AATCAATACTCAATCAAAATCAACGGAATCGAGCCAAATAAGAATGCTTACCCCAACCGATAGCGAGTTCGTCGATTTGTGCTCCCTTCTCCCCGGATAGAGCTCCGATGGAGGTGTAAGAAAGTCGTACTTCCTCTCCGTTCGAACAATCTCCTTCCTCCTCCTTTGAGCGACCGCAGAGATGTTTCTTCTAGCTTGTCTAGGTATAGGATTGCCCTCCGGATCCATTCTTGACCAAAGGAAGCAAGGGAATTGAAGGATTTTCGAATTTTCTCTCCTCTCTCTCTCTTCCTCGGCGTGTTCTTGGGCGGCAACAATGCCAAATGCCCGTTCAAATCAGATTTTAAATAATCTGGCAAAATTAATCTTCTAGCCGTACGGCTTCTTTTTCCTCCCTCTCATGCCGGGCGGCCTCATTCGCTCTGAGCAGAAATTACAATTTTGCCCCTGGACTTTCCACTTGGGCATCCAATTCCCGTTATCCTTTAACTAAGATAACATCTTTTTCAAAAGATATCCCTTATCTCCTAAGCAATTAAGCTTTCTTCCCAGTCGCCTCCGTTAATTCCGTTATAACGGGATAACGCTAGGTGACAACCTCCGAATTGTCAGAATTCTAAACTTAAGCTACCTCTATCACGAATAGTGAAGTATGCTAAGTTCTCTAAACTTAAGCTACCTCTATCACGAATAGTGAAGTATGCTAAGTTCTCTAAACTTAAGCTACCTCTATCACGAATAGTGAAGTATGCTCAAGTCTTCTAAACTTAAGCTGCCTCTATCCCAGATAGTGAAGTACGCTCAAGTTCTCTAAACTTAAGCTACCTCTATCACGAATAGTGAAGTATGCTAAGTTCTCTAAACTTTAGCTACCTCTATCCCGAATAGTGAAGTATGCTAAGTTCTCCTAACTTAAGCTACCTCTATCTCCTCGATAGTGAAGTATGGTCAAGTTTTCTAAACTCAAGCTACCTCTATCTCAGATAGTGACGTACGCTTAAGTTCTTCTAACTTTAGCTACCTCTATCACGAATAGTGAAGTACGCTCAAGTTTTTCCAAACTTTAGCTACCCCTATCACAAATAGTGACGTAAGCTTTAGTTTCTTCAGGTGACAACCTCCATCAATTGTCAATCAGGTGACAACCTCCATTAATTGTCAATCAGGTGACAACCTCCATTAATTGTCAATCAGGTGACAACCTCCATTAATTGTCAATCAGGTGACAACCTCCATTAATTGTCAAAACCCTCAAGGATCCTAGACATCGTTCCTAACTATCTAGTGATGCTTGAACTACGATCAAGGCTTGATTCCTCCGGGATACGTAGGTAGCCTTTCATAAAAGGTCCAGCCATCCGACCACTTTGGTCACCCTGTTCCTTCGTCACTCATCAGTGATGAAGTAGCCCCTCATAGAGGTCTAGATATCTGACCACATTGGTCACTTCTAGCACATCCCCAGTAGGATCAATTGCTTGACCTCTTAGGTCATTTTCTCTTCTACTTCCCCAGCAAGAGACCAGTTTCTATTCTCCATTCCTCAGCGGACCCCTTTCCGAACTACGGCCTGGCTTGATTCCCACTCGGGACACGTAGGTAGCCTTCCAGAGGTTCATCCACTTGACCACCTCGGTCTCTCAATCCGTCTCGGCATTCGCCAGATCGGATCCTTCTATCGACAACCCCACTCGCCCTGCAAGTGACGTTGCCGAGGGGCTTCTGTAAGTACCCAAATCTGGCTCATGCCTTCCGGTTAAATTTCCCGACAATTTCGGTAAGCTTCCCGGTAATTCCCCGGACCTTCCTAGTGTTCCGGAAATATTCCGGAACTGTTCCAAAACAATTAAGGGCTGAAGGGGAAGCTTCCTAATTAAGAAACACGTTTTTCTTAATTAGGAAATGTTCTAGAATTTGCCACCTTGCATGATTCTAGAAACATGCTGAGTCACAAGGGATAATGCCGCACGGCTGCATTAGCCAAGGACCTATAGCCGCACGGCTTCATTCGCTCTTCCCAGACTGCCTATAAATAGAGCCCTCCTCTACCCATTTAAAAAACAAAAAAAAATCATCAATCACTACACAATACAATATACTCAAGCAAATGCTGCGAAGTTAGGAAGCCAAAAGGGTGCCAAGAAGCCTCCTCCCTCCTCCTTGAAGATCTAGAAGTTGGTCCTTCCACCTAGCTCCACCCAAAGAAGAAGAGGCCACCATTGGTAACCTCTCACTCCCTAAACTTGCATCCTAATTGCTCTATATGATTTAATTGCTCATTGCATTTCATATATTGTTATTATCTTTGCTTGGGACTTGGCATTCATAGTTAAAGATCATATCTTTATACCCCCTTTCCCCCTTTACATACATTAGGCATCCCTTGCCATTAAAGATGTAATCTTTTGAATCAAAGGTGCATCCTTTGCACCTAAAAATCCTATTTTTATATAAAAATGCCACCTTCATGCATCATTTGCATATAAAAATCCAATCTTTATGATAAAAATGCATCCTTGCACATGAAATCCTTTTTCAAGCATCCTTTGCATTAAAGATCATATCTTTATCCTAAATTAGCATCCTATGCTTTCAAAAATGCAATCTTTATGCATCCTTTGCATATTTAAATCCCAATTTCTTCATAAAATGCATCCTTTGCATAAAAATCATGTCTTTATGCATCCTTTGCAAATAAAGATCATTTCTTTAAATCAAATGCATCCTTTGCAACCCAAAAATGTCATCTTTTCACTAAAAATGTCATTTTTACATGCATTCCCCCATGTCCCCATTAGCAACCTTGGAACGGACCGGTGTAAAAGATCCTATCTTTACATCGTTTCTTCCATAAAAGGTTTCATAATTTCTTTAGAAAGGGATAACCTTGAACCCTATATCTCCGATTATCACTTAAGACGAGTATGAAACATCTATATGACCTCGACCGTCTTAAAGTGTAGGATTGATGGGCTAAGGACATTCCTTCCTAAAGAACCTCATTTTGTGACTATAAAAGAGAGTCATTCTCTCGATCACGCAAGTCCCGAGGTTAAAAATGCGATGATCACAAGTCCAAGATGAGGACGGGATCATAATCCCGAATACATAAAATCCAAGAAATCCCGAGCGACAACCAATAAATGGTTTGTACATCCGGAAGACAACTTAGGACATTCCCCCCCTATTTTCAAACACATGCACACAAGAAAGCACGCAAGCAAGCACGATTAATGAAATCTTGGGAGACTTGCTCCGGCAAGGCACCTTGGGTGAACGACGATCCGTTCTTCCCAAGGGGTAACTTAACCTCCGAACCCATAAAACCTTTTTTTCAAAGTTTTGAGGTAATCAAAATGGCGTGGCGACTCCGTTTTTCAAATTAAACCAGATGTCTTCAAACTCGCGTGAATTTCCAAATACACGAAATTTGGGGCACACATTCACAACAGGCTGAAGGTAGAAGGAAAGCCGAAAATTTACCTCAGTAAAAGCGAGGCAAATATCACCCATCAGGGCAGCAACATTCTCCTTGGCCCCTACATTCTTATATAAGTCAGGGGCATAGAGCCAGTTCAAGAGACCGAGCCCTACAATAGATTGATGAGCCCTACGGGCATATAGATCTACCCCTTTGATGGCGGGCACGTATTCTAGCTTATTCTTTAAGCCTCACGCAGCTTCACGTGTGTTGATGGGCACAAGAGGGTAAGAAATAGCACAGACCGTACCCCCTGGCTGAAGTATGGGCTGGAACGAGGAGAGTGGAGGCTTGGACATGGGTGCCATCCCCCTTATGAGTTTTCTGCGGTCTCTCCTTGGTGGCAGCATCAGCGTTAGAGACAGACCTCTTCCTCGACTGATCTACCTGACCGGTGTTACCGGTAGAGATTGTGCGGTAAGTTGGACTGGAACCGCGGGCAGAAGAAGCGGGGGGGGGGGGTCCTCTAGGTGGAGGAGGAAATTCCTTTGTGGTAGGGATTCCCTTGACTCCGGACAGAATGGCACCAGATGATCTTTCAGCAACATGCAGAGATACGCCCTTGGCAACAACTTGGCCTAAGGCAGCTTGCCTGGCTGCTGCCTCTTTCTCTTCCTAGCGCAATTTCTTGGCCTTTACTTCGGTGGCACTTAGCTTTGCCATATTAATTAAGAATATTCGGCTGAATCTACTCTGAAAGAAAAAAGAGTTGGTTAAAAGGCAGTTCAAAATATAGAAAGCAAGTAGAAGAAATTTTTGTCAAAGGCAGAAAAGAGACTGATCCATTCTGCTGGTTCACAGGTCACGCCCATCATGCAAGTTCTGCAGTCGCTCTCAAAGTCAAAAAATTTGTCCACCCTCCAGTCGTGGTCATAAAGTTGGGGCTCAATGGCTACCCTAGGGGCATAGTAGCTACCCTCCCTCCGAGGGGCCACCCCTGAGTAGATCAACAAGGGCTCACTATTGACAATCGCGCTCACATCGAACACGGGCTGCACCCCCTCAGTTATGAACTTGGCCAGATAGAGCTCTAAGGCAACTTGAAGGGGCTCAGATGCAGATGGACTAGGGTAAGAGCGGGCAGCCACCCAAACAGGAACAGGACTGGAAGGTTTAGAGAAGGACCACCCGAACATAGACTCTATGACCATGATATTTCTTTGGTTCCATTGGTCAAATTTATTGGTAGGAGCAGAAAAGGTCCGGGAAGAGTTGTTTTTTGCTTTCAGGCCCAGGTTGCCATTGGTTATTTGATTTTATTAGAAGTCATAGAGCCCTGAGAGGGAAGATTCAAAACCCAAAACCCTGCAGACAACTATGAAGGAGACTAAGGCTCTAACGGCATTCGGGGTCAGGTGCATGGGCAGGCAACAATTGAAGTTGAGGAAACGATTGATGAAGGGGTCAAGGGGAAGTCTCAGCCCGTTCTCAAACTGGACCCCATAGAAAATGCAAGCCATATTATCCTCATGAACATCAGCTACCGTCTCCGGTCTCAGTTTTCCCTTCTTCGTTTCCACTTCCTAAAGAGGGCAGACACGAAAGGCATTGGGATCGACGGCATAGGTGGTATAAATTTCAGTCTCCCAGTCCGTAGGAGCCACCTCCTTGGTTTTCCTCTTGCAGCCACGCCCAGGATTAGCCTCTTCAGCATGGCTCTTTCCGCGGGCAGCAACATCCTCCTCAGGCTCCTCCTCGAAGGCATCAAATATCTTCGTCGTCTTCTTGGCCATGCCCGCGGCCATACGATCTTCCTCCTCGCGGTCATCTTCCATAGTCTCCGTGCTTGCAGGGCCAAAGAAACCAGTAGATGACCCCCTTGAGGGCTCCTCTCCACCTCCATCCATCTCCATATCATCACCGTCTGAATCACTACTCTCCAGGTTCACAACGGGCACAACAGGGGCCTCAGTCAGGGTCTTAGGGTAAACAACATTAAGGGGCTCCACCTCCAAGGGAGCACTCCAATCCTCTGCGGCCAGACATGAATCTTTGTTCATTTGATTGAGGTCCATTAGGGCAACTTTCTCCCAATCGGTTATCACTCTAGGGTTGTGAATCGCTCTCCTCACCAATTTGGCGGCGTTCAAAGCCGAGTCTCTCTCACGGAGAAACCTGCAAAGAGCCCCCATCACAAAATTTCTTAAACGACTGACATCCCCCAACACTACTACTTCACTGTTCACAATCAATTTCTTCTCGGCCTTCCACAACAGGGGTGGGACAAAAGGCCCCCATTGATACTTCTCGCAAAAATAGTGGAAGGACTCCAAGGACTGTCGGAGCCACCCAAAGGCCACCTTCCTATAGATACCCCCTGACTGTTTACAAACAACGAAGGTGTCTGGAGTGGTTCCATCTCCTAGTTCTACCGGACAGACTGGACCAAACTGACGGGTCATCATTAAATCCAGAAAAGACAGAAATAGAGGTGGAAGAAGAGTTTAAAGCACAAAATTACTTACGGATTAAGACTGAGAGGAAGAAAACGCAACGCAAGGACATCAAGACTTTTCTCTCTCTAAGGCAATTTGAAAGCTTGAGGGTGATAAAAGGGTTTGAGGGTTGAAGTGTTTTGTATTTATAGGCCACCAATACGGGTTAACCCGTATTAATTAGCCCACAAACCGTTCCCCTCGAATCTCAAACCGGCGCCAAACGTTTGATTTTTCGAATTTTGAGCGGTTGGCATTTATGGCGCCTCTTGGATGATTGACACGTACCCTCCGTACCTGTCACGCGCTGTCGCTTCACGTGCAAGAGGCCCACCAGTTTAACCAGGAGGCAGAGCAATAAATCTTCTACAAGCTTCCTCACGTGCCTCTCACATATGCCTATTTGCACGGGAGGCAGAGCAAAACCAGTGAAAAATGCCAACACTGGTGCCCGCCTAAGAGCGATCTGATAAAACCGAGCCTAGCAAGTAGCTCCTCGCTCAGACCATAAATAATCATTCACTTGGAGCTAGGGGCCACTGATGAGCCCAAACCAGCTAGACCGGGCCCAAGCTCAGTCTGGTCCAAAGGCCTAGTATGATGTGGCATACCCTAGACCGCCAAAGTCAAGACCGCGGACGGATAGACCCTCAAGGTCAAGAACGCGTTCCTCTTATACCATCCAAGTCAAGACCGAAGGCATCCAGACCGTCAGCCAGGTGACCGAGGGAGTTGTGACCATCCCATCCATGCCCGCGCCAAATATCATTGATCGCGCCCAAGATGTTGACTGAGGTCTCATACCAAACTCCCGGTTATCTTACCAGACTCCCAGTTGTTACAAAAGCTTATTGAGCAAGTTTACTTACTGGCTCTAACATGCAAGTAGCCGGCTCACTCCCATCGCATTGAATGAGGCTTAGTCAGGCGCCTACTATCGCCATTAATGCACCGCGCCAACTCTCCCAAATACACGGCTCCCGTCCCTATCAACGACATCCCCTCTGACAGTGAATCTTCCTTTATTGGCAGAGCCAATCCGATGCGGACACGTGTATTTGGTCAAATACTAAGATGCCCTTTAGGGCTGACCTCATGGCTTACATCAACAAGCAGCTCACCATCACCTATAAATAGAAGACCTTTATCCCCTTGAACAGAGTAAGTTCAAAATTGATATTGTAAGTCATTGTCTAAACCCTAAACACACACAAACACTCAAGACATTCCAAGTCTTATTCTCAGGTTATTATATCTCCTAGATATCTTACTCTCACACCCGAGGGCCTAAGTTCGATTAACATCCGGCTTTGACCTTAACGGTGCTTCTCTTTGTTGTGTTTTAGGTACTTAAAACATATCCTGCCAAATATCCTACCAACCATTTCGACTCCAAAAGCCTTGGCATCATCACATTTCAAAATAAGTAGATTCAAAATAAGTAGAAAAAGTATACTTCCTACGTCCCACTTCAAGGGTTCTAGGGTAGTATTTCATGCTTCTTAAGAATTTTTTTTTTATAAATGAATAAAGAATTGCAAGTGGGTAGAATATTAGAGAAGAGAGAATGTAAAAGTTAAAACATTTAATCTTTCCCCCTCTTTTTGATTGTTTTTTTTTTTTGTAAATATGTTAACATTATAAGAGCATAATGAATGCTTTTTTTGTAAATATATTTATATTATAAGGGTATAAATGTTCGAAATACTATTCAAAATTTGCCATTTATGGAATGAGATTCTTAGTTTGGGATGGATTTAAAGGGAAAGTAGGACTCTTGAAGTGAGACAGAGGGAGTACAATTTTAATAATTTTACATTATATTCCTTTTTATATTAAAAAAACTAAAGAAATTATTACCAACTAAAAAATAATAATACCACAGTAAGTTTTCTCATGTAATACAATTTTATATCATGTAAAACACACTCTCTCCAACCTCCGACCACCGCTATCAACAACCGTCACCACCTCTGGCCACCAACATCATTGGACACCAACACCTCCGGCCACCAGTCACCTCTCTCCCGACACCAACTACCACCTCCCACCTATGTCCACCTCTGACCACACCAACACCTCAAGCCACCGTCACCACCTTCTGCTTATGAATTTTGGAAAACTTGGTTTGTTTATTCACAAGCAATGAATATATATAGTACAATAGGAGGAGTCCTATTCTAATACAAGGATTTGTAAATCCAATCTATACAATGAATATTTAGTTTCCTAATTCTATAAACTACTGAATATACACCAAGGAGATCAAGAATCCACATCTGATTAGGAAACACTCGTGCTGTGAGGCGGGCGCCTGGTGAAGGGCAGGGCGGATGCCTGGAGTCCAGGAGTATCAACCGAGGACTGAAGACGCTGAGGCGGCCGCTTGGTGTTTGGTGAGGCAAGCGCTTCTAGGCCAGTAGCCTTGGTCGTGGTTTGTGACTGCCCAGGCGGGCGCCTGGAGGATGCCGAGGCTGGCACCTCAACCTCTGAAGTTGTACCATCTGTTTTATCTTTAATATGCCCCCACAAGATGGACGATCCGAGGAGAAGACCAATCTTGGAAGTAAGGTGTTGGAAGCGTATGCAGGTAGTGGTTTTATCAAGATGTCAGCCAGTTGGTCCGAACCAGAAATGTGTTGAACACGAAGAGAGCCGGATTGAACTTGTTCACGTACAAAGTGAGATGAGAGAGCCACATGTTTCATCCGAGAGTGAAAGACCGCGTTTGCAGAATAGGTTGTGGCACCTAGGTTATCACAATAGACCACAGGTGTAGCGGGTAAGGAGAATCCAAGCTCAGTAAGTAAGTCCTTAACCCAAGTGAGTTCAGCGACTGTGTCAGCAATTGCCCGAAATTCAGCCTCAGTAGTAAACCGAGCGAGGGCACGTTGTTTTTGTGATGACCAAGTGATCGGGTTGTGCCCAAGATAAACCAAGAAGCCGGAAGTGGACACAAAGTCGTCTTTGTCACCTGCCCAATCCGCATCACAGAAGGCATGAAGTGAGGGAGGGGACTTGGAGAAGATCTGAAGGCCCAAATGCATAGTGCCATGAAGGTAGCGAAGAAGCCGCTTGAGTGCAACCCAGTGAGGAGGTTGAGGGTTTTGCATGAACTGGGCAAGTTTGTTGACGGAGAAGGAAATATCGGGACGAGTGAAGGACAAATATTGAAGTCCGCCAACAATAGCACGATAGGGGGTAGGGTCAACAACAGGAGTGGTAGTAGACCGAGTGAGGGGTGGTGATGTAACAATGGGAGTTGGAAGAGGCTTGCAGTCAATCATGTTGTGACGAGTGAGAAGATCATGGATGTATTTTGTTTGGGAGAGAAGGAGCCAATTTTGGTTCGGGACTACTTCGACACCCAAGAAGTAGGATAGGGGACCAAGGTCTTTGAGAGAGAAGCGTTGTGACAGACTTGTGATGAAAGACTGAAGGTGAGAAGGAGAGGGTCCGGTGACAATGATGTCGTCGACATAGACTAACATGTAAATCGGGGATGGAGTTGTGTTTAGTATGAAGAGGGAGGGATCGGCTAAAGAAGGATAGAAGCCATATGTGGTGAGGTAGGTTTTGAGTTCTTGAAACCAGGCACGAGGGGCCTGTTTGAGGCCATAGATGGCCTTGGAAAGATTACAAACTGAGGAAGGGTTAACGGAGTCCTCAAATACGGGGGGTTGGGTCATAAACACAGTTTCAGAAAGGGTACCTTGAAGGAAGGTGTTGTTGACATCAAGTTGGCGAAGGGGCCAATGATTGGTGGTGGCAAGAGAGAGAAGAAGTCGGACAGTGGCTGGTTTTACAACAAGACTGAAGGTTTTAGTGTAGTCAACACCAGGTTGTTGGTGAAAACCCTTAGCTACAAGCCGAGCCTTGTATTTCTGAATTTTGTTGTCGGGATTGTATTTGATGCGGAAAACCCATTTACAACCGACAATGTTATGAGCTGTGGTAGGAGGAACCAAAGACCAGGTGTTATTGCGGGTCAGAGCCTGAAATTCACCAATCATGGCATTACGCCAATGGGGAATGGATAGGGCTTGTTTGGTGGTGGTGGAAAGGCTTGTGGGAGAGGTGAGAAGGAAAAGGTTGGCATATTTGGGATTAGGTTTGGTGATGCCATGGGATAATCTTGTGGTGATAGTACGGGTGGGAGGAGGAGTGGAGGTAGGGTTGGCAGTAGGTGGGATTGTTTCAAGCTGAGGGGGGATGGGGGTTCATTGGGAGTGGGATTAGGAGAAGGATGGGTTGGAAAGGGAGGAGTGGGGGGAGGGGTGGGGTTATGGGGGGAGGTGGGATAGAGGGGGTAGTGTTTAGGATAGGGAGGAATAGGGTGTGTCATTCAGAGGGAGGGGGAGCAAAAGCTTTGGGGGAAGTGGTGATGAGGGAATTGTATGGGAAGGTGGTTTCAACAAAGCGGACATGACGAGAGGTGTAAACCCGATGGGAGCTGGGGTCAAGGCAGTAGTATGCACTTTGCGTAGGTGAGTAGCCAACGAAGATACATGGGATGGATTTTGGGGAAAGCTTGTGAGAAGTGTATGGGCGAAGCCAAGGATAGCAAAGACAGCCAAAACAACATAATTTGGTGTAGTTTGGAGGGGATCGGAATAGGCAAAGGTAGGGTGAATCATTGTTTAGGGTGGGTATAGGCAACCTGTTTATGAGGTAGGTAGCAGTGGTGAGGGCGTAGGGCCAAAGTGTGAGGGGTAGGTTGGCATGGGAAAGGAGGGTAAGACCCGTTTCAACAATATGGCGGTGACGACATTCGGCATACCCGTTATGTTCAGGAGTATGAGGTGGAGTGGTAAGATGGGTGATGCCATTTTGACCAAGAGTGGGTGTGAGTTTGAGCACCCCCGTTGTCAGAGTAGGTTTGAATGATGGGGCGTTTGAAGTATTTTTCAACTAGTGTTTTGAAGTGGAGGAAGGTGTTGTAAGTTTCGGATTTGTGTTTAAGAGGGTAGAACCAAATATATTTGGTGTAGTGATCGACAAAGATGACATATTATTTGAAATTGTCAAGTGAATGGATTGGAGAGGTCCATACATCCGAAAAGATGAGATCAAGGGGAGCATGTGATACAAGAGAAGAAGATGCAAAAGGCAACTTGTGGCTTTTATTGATAAAACAAGAATTACATGGAGGTAAGCTAGAAGAAATAGATAAACTAAACTTGCTACGTAATAAACTAAGAATAGGGGAAGCGGGATGTCCTAATCTATGATGCCACAGCTGTGAAGAGAGAGAGCTTGAATGAACTTGAATGGGTGGAGGGTGCCAAATATAGACACCATCCTCAAGGTTTCCATGGATAAGAGTTTGACTCGTGGCTTTGTCCTTGATAAGAAAAGAAGAGTGTGAGAATTCAATGATAGCATTGTTGTCACGACAAAATTGAGAGACAGATAGAATGTTACGAGTAATAAGAGGGACATGTAAGACACTATTAAAAAGAAGGAGAGAAGAGGATATGGGGAAAGAGAAGGAACCTATGTGAGAAATCGGAAAAGAAGAACCGTCTCCGATAATGACGTCGTCACTGCCATTGTAAGGTGTGTGTAAGGCAAGGTTGGAGAGATCGTTGGTGATGTGATTGGTTGCACCACTGTCGATGAGCCAAGAAGGAATGTTACGGTGGGGTGGTCACGCTTGAATTGGCGACACTGAGAGATGACATGACCAATGTTACGACAATATTGACACTTTCCTTTAAAGGGGAGAGGTGAGGGGTTTGGGCTAGAGGATGAGGAGGGATTGGTAGTGCGGTGGTAGCTATGGTTGGGCGATGGACGGGTTTGGGCGGTGAAGGCGGTGGTGGGGAGAGGGGTGGTGGGGGTAGATTGTTTTAGGGTGAGTTCATGTTGGATGGGTTTTTCGTGTAGGGCTTCAAACGAGATAGGGTTGTCTCGGGCTCGGGTGGAATCAATGACGGGTTTGAAGGTTTCATAGTCCAAACCTTCTAGGATGGTGTAGATTATGTCCTCGGAATCCATGGGTTTTCCAAGGATGGCTAGCTTGTCGGTGTAGGATTTGACGGCATTCATGTAGTCGGAGATAGATAATTGGTTTTTAGTTAGGTTGGAAAGGTTGTCTTTTCTTTGAAGGATGTGGCCACGGGAGGGGTTGTCATAGGTGGTTTTGAGGATGGTCCAAGCTTCGTGAGAGGTTTTGGCTTGGTGAACTAGGGGAGCAATAGCGGGATCTAAGGTTCCTATGAGGGCTCCAAGGATAAGGAGATCTTGGCGAGACCAAGTGATGGCTGCCAGATTGGGAAATGTTGTGGTGGTGGCCGGTTTGGCCGGTTCATCATCTGTTTCGGCGATGACTGGGGTGGTGGTGATGATGTCATCATCGGGGGTGAGGGTGCGGCAATAGGATAGGTTGACCAAGAAGAGGGGTTGGTCGGGTTGGGCAACGTTTGGAATGGTGGTGGAAGCTCCGGCCATTGCAAGGGTGGGGAGGGGCTGCCGAAAAAGGAGAGAGGATTTTAGGGTTTTTGGTTTTGAATCTTATCGCTCTGATACCATATGAATTTTGGAAAACTTGGTTTGTTTATTCACAGGCAATGAATATATATAGTACAATAGGAAGAGTCCTATTCTAATACAAGGATTTGTAAATTCAATCTATACAATGAATATTTAGTTTCTTAATTCTATAAACTACTGAATATACACCAAGGAGATCAAGAATCCACATCTGATTAGGAAACACTCGTACGCTGAGGCGGGCGCCTAGTGAGGGGCAGGGCGGACGCCTGGAGTCTAGGAACATTGGCCGAGGATTGAAGGAGCTGAGGCGGCCGCTTGGTGTTTGGTGAGGCGGGCGCTTCCGGGCCAATAGCTTTGTCCGTGGTTTGTGACTGCCCAGGCGGGCGCCTGAAGGATGCCGAGGCGCTCTGAAGCTGTATCATCCGTTTTATCTTAAACACTGCTACCATCATCAAACTCCGTCAACCACTTCCAGTTACCACCTAACCACCAACAACCACCATCACTTTGGACTAACACCATCACCTTCTGTCGCCCAACACCTCCCAACCATAACTTTCTGTCACCAATGACAGATATTAAAAATAAATGTCTACTATAGAATTCAAACCCATCACCATATATATATATAAGACTTAGAGTAAAGCATTCTCCAACTAGACCAAACAACATTGTTTATCCAATAAATTAAATGCACTATTACATAAAACTATCTCCATCTCTTTAAAGATATATAGTTCCACTTTTTTTTAAATGTTGACCATAATTTCATGTTAATTTATTTGTTTTTGTGAAAGCCCAAAAAACATTATTTTGGTAAAAGTTTTAATATCAACAAATTTTAGAATTTCATTTCGCTAAATAAGTTAACATGAAAATATAAATTAAAGTTCAATCAAATTTATCTAAAAAATAGTGGGATTATATTTATGGGACAAAGGGAGTAATACTAAATTATTTTCTCTCTTTAAATGTGGAAAAGTTATTAGTGCATTGTTGTGCGAGATAAATACTAGTTGAGATGTTATGTGAGGATTGTTGTGATTTTATTTATGTAGATAATAATAGATTGTGAACAACTGAAAATTTCTGGTTGTTCACAACTGAGAATGTTATTAAAAACTGAGAAATTTTCAATTGTTGATGAGTAATGAATTATGAACAACTGAGAAACTATCGGTTGTTTAAAAAGGGTTTAGCTCATGTCCTCTTGAAGCGATTTCAACATTTTATATGTAATTGAAAACTAAATTTAAACAACTGAGATTTCTAACTTTGAACAAGTGAGAACTTAGATTTTTGGATTTGAACAAGTTTAAAAAGAAGATTTCTGGAGTTTGAATAAGTTTGTGAACAACTCAAAAATGGCTTGCGAACAACTGAGAAAATGTTCAAATCTGAGAATTTTTGGTTTTCACAATTGAAAATAACAATTTTAAAAGTTACTCAAAATTACTCCCTCCACCCCACCCGACTTGGGACAATTTGCCATTTTGGGCACCCCACTTGATTTAGGACATCCCAAAATGACAAGTTTATATTATTTATATATTCATTGTGATCCACTTGTTATACTTACAACAACAATCTCCTTACTATTCCTCCCACTCATTCTCTCTCCTATTTTACTTTTCATACTTACAATACCTCCTCCGCTCATTCTCTCTGCTCTTATTATATTAGTATTTCTTAATTCTTATGTGTCGGGAGAGAGAATCCTAAGTCGGATAAAACAGAGGGAGTATATGATACGAGTATTCATTTGATTTGTCTTGTCGATATGAATACAAGATTGATTTTAAATTATTGTTTGATTCTTGATTTTAAGATATTTTGTTTTAAAATTTTGAGTAAAAAGTAAAAAAAATAAAAACAAAGGAGAGGGGAGAGAGAGGGTTCATTTTTTTTTATTTTTTATTTTTGAAAAGAGCACGAGCATTGAAGAAAAAGATAAAGACCTAATGATTATTTCAAAAATGTCATGCTTAGATGGGTGTTTATTTTATAATGAAGGACTATTTGTGAATTTACTCTACTTTAAACTGAATGTGAGTATAAGGCTCCGTTTGTTTGAGGAAAATGCTTTCGGAAAAATAGTTTATGGAAAACATTTTCTGGAAAATGAATATGTTTTTCGAAAAATGACATTCGATTATTTGAGAAATCTAATGAAAATGTGTTTGATAAGTCTAAAAATAACATTTTCTGATGAAAACACGAAATGGGATAGGTTGGGTAGGTGTATGGGGGGATAGGGTATGGTAGGTGGTGGGGAGAGGGTGAGGTAGGGGTTAGGATTAGGATAGGGTAGAGTAGTGGAAATGGGGTGGGTAGGTAAAGTGAAGGTAGGGGGTTGAGGTGGGTTGGTGGGGAAAAATTCCACTTGTAATAAAAATCCTAGCAAGCGCACTAGTTATCGTGGTAGTAACGTGCGAAAGCGAGGGTCTGTCCCACAGAGACTTGTGTATCCACAATTCGACTTTCAACAATGAAACAAGAAATAAAAGATTGGGGTTTTAATTTAGTTAACTACTAAACTATTAAACAACTAAGAATAAAATTATCGAATAAAATTATCGAATACCAATGAAAAAGGATCTACAGAATGGGATTCATATACATCGCTCCAATATGCCAATTAATAATACGATCAATCATAGTTGGGTGTTCATCCACTTTAGTAAAATTGGGCATTCACATGTCCATAATTTAGTGTTCTATAAATATTAGGTTTTCTGCAAATTAAGTCCACTTAATATTTAAGAACCCATTAAACCCTATGATTAAGAACATATAATTTTGGTTTGAAATTACTTGTCAAAAGCTAGATTATATTCATTCAAAAGTTTGACTTGTATAGATTGAACAATCACACACAAAAAATTAGTTTAAAAATCAATCACATCTACTCATTTGATTGTAGTATAGAAAACATAGATGAAGAACACTTTTGATAAATCAAACATTTGATTGATCACAATATTAATTTAGAAGTAAGGGGTTGATATACATTTTCTCCATTACGTAGAAAGAAATAATTAATCGGCCATGTCCATGAAGAACATCAACAATCCTTTAAAAATGTGAATAAACCTTCTACGAAATTCTTGAATTAATAATCTAAAATCTTGTTACAATTAAAGAAAAATAATAAAAATATGTACAAGGGGTATATAAGAGACTAAGTGATGAAGAGATATCAAGAGAGCCCTAAAAACTTATTCTAGGGGTCCTTTTTATAGTAGGAGGGAGGAGAGATTCCTAATTTACAATCAAAATATATCGATTCCTAGTAAAATTAGGATTTTACCGAAATTCGTTACAAATTTTGTCTCAAAATCTGTTGGAACTGTCCTTTTAATTATGTGACAGACCAATTTCGTCACAATTTTAAGTCACTGACCCAAGGCCAGGTCATGAGAGCGGCCGCTCGACCACAGACGCGCCGATCACCCTTCTTTTCTGCCTCTGTTACGCAGCTGCTTGGCCAGTTGGCGCGGTCGCTCGACCAGTTGGCCAAGTTTGTGCGGCCAGCCTTGGCCACGACCCCATTCCATCGGCTACCTGCTTACAAACTGCGGCCATAGGCTTGTTCTTGGCCGGCCACTACTTGTTCTTGGCCCAGCAAATGCCGGCCAGCTTCCTCACTTCAGCTGCAGTCCTTCTACTTCCAATTAATTGCAATTTAACCCCTGAACTTTATAATTTCAGTTTTGTTTTCACCTAATTTCACTTTGGTCCTGTTTTTTCACGTTTTTCAATTTTGTCCCTGTACTTTCGAAACAAGCTTATCTCTTCCATTTCTTGCCTAATTTCATTTTAACCCCTGTACTTTCAAAACACTAGAAAAATACATTAAATTCTCAAGATTTTGAGCACCAAATAAGCTTGAAAACATATATTTTGGATGGGTAAAACCACATCTATCAATAGGGTGTGGGGGTGGGGATGGGGATGGTTGGGGGAGTTGTTAAAAACTAATTTTAATATGAGTAAAAAAATTGACAGGGGGGTGGGGGACCTATAAGGGGCGTTTAGGAGAATTGTTAAAAAATAATTTTAATGAGTTAAAAAAATTGATGGGATGGGTGAAGAGGTGGGTGTGGAGGGGAGGTTAGGGTGGTGTGTGGTTTGGGATGGAGAGGCGGCAAGGGAGTTGTTAAAAAATAATTTTAATATGAGTAAAATTATTATTTTTTTGACGGGGAGGGGTGGGGGTGGGTGGGCGGGGTGGGGGTTGGAGGGGCGCAAGAGAGTCGATAAAAACATTAATATGAGCAAAAAAAATTGACGGGAAGGGGGCATAGAGGGGTGGGAGGGGGGAGTGAGGGCGACAGGAGAGTTGATAAAAAATTAACATGAGAAAAAAATTGACGAGGGGGGGGGCGTGTTTGGTGGTGGGTTGGGTGGGGGTTGGAGGGGAGGCAAGAGAGTTGATAACAAAATTAATATGAGCAATTTTTTTTTTGACGGGGTGTGAGGTAAGTGGGTGGGGGGGAGGGAGGGAGGTGGGGGTGTAGTGGTGGTGGTCGGGGTTGGGAGGTGTGGGTGGGTGGTGGTGGGGTTTGGGGGTGTTGGTGTTAACAAGCATTTTTCGAAAAATGTTTTTCGAAAGAGAAATCCGGAAATCATTTTCATTAGGAAACAAGCCTATTTTTAATTTATCGAAAAATGTTTTCCGGTGACTTTATTTTTCGATGGTAACCAAACACCGAAAATAAGGAAAACATTTCCAAATAATATTTTCACCCAAACAAACAGAGCTTAAGTTAACGGAACCGATCAAATAATCAGATTACTTATAATAAATTAAAAATACATAAGTCCCAAACTTGGTTACTTTTTTTTTTTTGTGTTCCATACTTTTTGTTACTATATCAATATGGCAATTACATTCACTTGGTATACTTACAACAATAATCTGCTTCAATTTCATTCTCGTACTTTATTTTTTATATTCACAACACTATTTTTTTCACTAATTTTAATTTTAATAATCAGAAATTTGGGAAGGGGAAAGTAGCACTCTATGGTTTGAGAGAGAATCAACCCTCCCGCTATTATCAAATTATCAGAAGAATAGACTTGCATGTCATGGCTTCTTTAAGTCAACAAAGTAGTATTCTCTTATAAAAGAAAAAAGTAAATGACAAATTATGGTAAAAAATAATGCATAATTATATCGGCATTTCAAAATTATTAATTTGGGGTTTAATGTTGGAAGATTTGGTATATGTGGTATGAAGTTCATAGCCTATGACCTTGAAGCGTCTTGGCTTGAACTGAATTTGGCAAAGGGGAACAAAATCCGTCGAAGTCACTGCCAAGGAGAGCGACCGCGCTTAGGCCAAGGGCGGCCGCGCTGCTGTGCTGAGGCTTCATCAACCATTGCCTTTTGCCTAGCGCGGTCGCGCAAGCCTCTAGGGCGGCCGCGCTTTTGACGGGTTTGGTGTTTCCTGGGCCGAATTTCTGAGGGTTTTAGGTTATTTTAATATGATTTAAAACCTAATTACCACACATATAAATAATACAATTCCTCCAGCCGTTTTTGCACTATGAATTATTGAAGAGAAAACAATTCTCATGCTTCAATTCATTGTTCGATTACTCCCCGTTCATAGAGATTTGTTCGTGAGATTCAAGGCGACTGAGATAGGACCGCCGGTGATTACCTACCTGTGTGCTAATTTGTGGTACGTAATCCGTGATCGTTTTATCCTCGGAGAAATTTGCACATGCACTGAGTTGCACCAATTGGGGGCAATATTTTCTTTTAGGACAGTCTTCCTAAGGCGACTCGATCAAATCACGATAAGTTTTTCTAATCGTTTGTTTTATTGTTTCTGTCTGTTTTCCTGATCCTGTTCCTTGCTTTCGGTTTTGCTATTGGCTTATTGGTACGTTCTTGACTTGATCATTAAATCCCCTACTATTGATTAAATTGTTTGTTTAATCTGTGGTGCTATAAATTTATTTCCAACGGTCTAAGAGAAAATAGTTTTATTTGATCATGTCTGGTAGTTCATCTAGCTCTCCCTTTAAGTCCCTAGTTGACACCTCAGATCTTCTGGAGAAGTTCGGTGGTAAGAACTTCAAGCGTTGGTCTGAACGCATGAAGATCTGGCTATCAATTAAGGGCATGTCTGGTATGCTGTCATCCAAATGTCCCGCTCTGAAAGCCGATGATCCAGTTAGTGTGGCTGCTGTTAAACTGTGGAAGGAGCAGGACGATGTTGTTCAAGGATGCATTCTGTCAGCTTTGTCGAATGCACTCTTTGATGTCTACTGCTCTGCTCCTCTCACTGCTGCGTCACTGTGGGAATCACTTTCCACGAAGTACAGCACCGATGACTCCGGTGTGGAAAAGTACCAAGTGGGAAAGTTCCTGAATTATCGCATGAGTGAGGGAAAGTCGGTTACCGACCAAGTTCACTAACTCCAAATCATTTTGCAATCGCTCAAGGATGCTGACATGGGACTTCCTGATAAGTTCGCTGTCATGGCTATTATTGAGAAGTTTCCTCGATCTTGGGGGGAATCCGGTATTGTAAGTACCCAAATCTGGCTCATGCCTTCCGGTTAAATTTCCCGGCAATTTCGATAAGTTTCCCGGTAATTCCCCGGACCTTCCTAGTGTTCCGGAAATGTTCTGGAACAGTCCCAAATTAAATTAAGGGCTGAAGGGAGCCTTCCTAATTAAGAAACACGTTTTTCTTAATTAGGAAGAGGGTTCTAGAATTTGCCACCTTGCATGGTTCTAGAAATGCTGAGTCACAATGGATAATGTCGCACGGCTGCATTAGCTCGCTGTCCCTAGCCGCACGGCTTCATTAGCCTTATCCAGACTGCCTATAAATAGAGCCCTCCTCTACCCATTTCAACACACACAATCCATATCAAGTCACCCACAAACACTCCAAATACGTGAAGAATACTGCTGGAAGCTCAAGAAGGTGAAGAAGAAGGCCAAGAAGCTCCCTCCCTCCGCCTTGAAGATCCAAGACCAACCTCTCCTCCTAGCTCCGACCAAAGAAGAAGGAAGCTATTGGTAACCTCGCACGCCCTACCTTTGCATCCTAATTGCTTTATAATTTGCTCATTGCATTGTCTTTATATTGCTTGGGACTTGGTAGATTAAAGATCCTATCTTTATATTCCCCTTCCCCTTTGGCATGCATTAGACATCATTTGTCATAAAAATGTAGTCTTTTCCCATAAAGGTGCATCCTTTGCACCTAAAACCCCCATTTTCAAATAAAAATGTCATCTTCATGCATCCTTTGCATATAAAAATCAAATCTTTTTCAATCAAAATGCATCATTTGCATCCAAAATCCCTTGTTCAAGCATCATTTGCTTTAAAGACCATGTCTTTACCATAAAATAGCATCATATGCTTTTCAAAATGCAATCTTTATGCATCATTTGCATAATGAATGCCAATTTCTTCAACAAAAATGCATCATTTGCATAAAAATCAAATCTTTATGCATCATTTGCAATAAAGATTATTTCTTTAAACTAAGTGCATCATTTGCAACCCAAAAATGTCATCTTTTCATTAAAGATTCATTTTTACATACATTTCCCCATTCCCCCATTAACAACCTAGGAATGGACCGGTGTAAAAGATCCTATCTTTACATCGTTCCTTCCATTAAAGGTTCCATATCTCTTTAGAAAGGGACACCTTGAACCCTATATCTCCGATTATCGCTTAAGAAAGAGTATGAAGCATCTATATGAGCTCGGCCGTCTTAAAGCGTAGGATTGATGGGCTAAGGACCCTCCTTTTCTAAAGAACCTCATCTTTGACCAAAAGAGAGTCATTCTCTCGATCACGCAAGTCCCGAGGGTCCCGAGGTTAAAATGCGATGATCACAAGTCATAAGATGAGGACGGGATCATAATCCCAAATACATAAAATTCCAAGGAATCCCGAGCGACAACCAACAAATGGTTTGTACGTCCGAAGACAACTTGGGACATTCCCCCTTTTTCTCAAACACACGCACACAAGAAAGCACGCAAGCAAGCACGACACGAAATCTTGGGAGACTTGCTCCGGCAAGGCACTTTGGGTGAACGCCAAACGTTCTTCCCAAGGGGTAACTTAACCTCCGAACCCAAGTAAAAACTTTTTTTCAAAGTTTTGAGGTAATCAAAATGGCGTGGCGACTCCGTTTTTCAAATTAAACCGGATGTCTTCAAACTCGCGTGAATCCAACAAAAATTTGGGCACCACATTCACAAGCCTTGGCGACTACTGGGATTACCCAAAGGAGAAAAGCTTTTATTTTCAAAACAAAAAAAATCGATACTTGTATATAGGTGGAAACCACTTACCCTTCCCGTACACTCCCCGACGTGGGAGTTGGGATAACCGGTGGTTTAACAATCCACGTACCAAAGATCCCTTTTCGAAAAAAAAAAACAATTTTGAAAAAATAAAAGAAAGCTTTTCCTTTGAGCGGGTTAGACTCCCATCGCCGATTTCATTAATCGTGCTTGCTTTCTTTACCATGCATTGCATCATTTGCATCTTGGAATCTCAGTGCATACTTTGAAACGGAAACAACCCGAAAATAGCAAAAGGAGTGGAACCCGGAAAATTGATCCATGCAGCCGCACGGCTCAATCCTCCTCGATTCTCGACCGGGCGACCTCAAAGGGCAATTCCACCAGGAAAATCATGGTTAATCCGGCAGCCCTAGCAACTGGGGCTACTCACTTCATGACCGATCGGGGCTCCCTTAAAATTTACGTGCTTACGTGTTGCATTTTCCCCGTCCCGAAAATCATTCCTTTAAAACACATTATGAAAATCTCGTTTTAACTCAAAAAGGAACATTTTTAGGAGACCGCACACTACGCGCACTCCGATATATCCCGTACACTTTGCACGCACGTCCTTCAAACCCGAGGGTGGTTCCACTGCATAGCCACGGACAAACTCTTACGATGCTCCCCGGCGCGCACGAAATCATCCCAACCTCCCCATGGCACCAAAGGTCGACCAATGCACAAACCCGTGTCACACGTTTCAAAAACCGTGACTTTTGGTTGGTTTTTGGTCTAGTCCGTGTCATATAGCCCAGCTTGCATACCCACGTAAAGGTCAAGCCTTAGCTCATAATCTAAGCCAAGATTTTCGCTCAAGCGAAATTCCCGCCGAAATTCCGACAAGGAAAAATCGGTGGGATCTTGACTCCGACATTGACTATTGACCTTGACCCGCACGGAATGCGTAAGAGTCAAGACCGAGTCTTTGCCAAAAATCAAAAGATCTTTCGCTCAAAGCGAAGCTCTGCCAAAATTCCGACAAGGAAAAATTGGCAAGATCTTGACCGGCATTGACTTCGATTCCGACCCACGCACCGCGTATGCAACAAAGTTCAATGTGACACCGTGTCATCCGGCTTTTTACCGCCCGACCCATGCCTATTATTCTCTGACATTACCGAAAGTCAAAACCGTCATTCGCTCAAGCGAAACTCTTCCAAAGATCCGTCAAGGCGTAGAGACGAGACTTTCCCGTATTGCCTTGACTATAATCCGCATCGCTCGTGCGTTGAAAGGTCCTATGACCCGCTAGACCCGATAGGAGCGTTCTTTACTCTGGCCTGGGATCCGCGTGCCCTATGTGACCCTCGCCCGGGCCGCCCACCCCGGGAGGTCGAAATACAGTGGAATACGAGGGGCTTATAGACGTAGTGACGAACCCACCGATCCAGATCTGCAGTAGTTGTGAAAAAGAAGGGCGTAATCCCTTTTCCAACCAAATAGATATTAATAAAAGACACTGTTTTAAGTAAACTTGAAGATTCTAATTTGCATATTGCCCGAGCCTTCAAATTCTAAACACCTACCCCGAGTCTAAACCTTTCCTATCCCTTTCCCGCAGCCGAGAAAGAAGTGGGTGAGAACACCGGGTCACCGACTTGTTAGCACGTAATCCTCGCACGCCCGCTGTAATCCTCGCCGAGAGTCGAATGGCCGATTTGGACAGAGAACAAAGGCCGGTTTGGGTAACCAGATGACTAGGGAAGAAGAGCTAGCCTATAACCAATGCCCTCCCCCATCTTCATATAACCCATTGCACAAAGACCGTCCCTTCTCGCCTTCTCCAATACCCCAAGCCGTTAGTGGTCCCGACACCCTCGCTTCCTCTCGCATCCCCCACGGACCTTTTTCCTCCTTTCACTCGAGCCTACTTGGAATCCCAAAGGCCAATTTGACCTTTCCAATTTTGTCAACGCCTCGTGAATTTGCCTACCTCTGACAACTACAAGAAGAGTCACTGAAACGAGAATAGGAATGGATGGATTTACAACGATGATGACAGCTCAAGAAAAGGAATGGACTTGGAGCCAACGGAAGTGAAACCCGAAGGGCAAGATGAGGTAGAAAGCCACGCACTGGAATAGGGGATGAAATCACTTCAAAGTGTGTCTCGCAGCCTCACGCAAAGGCTCCTGAGAAGGATGAGGTAGTGTATGAGTCCTATATCCTAGAGTTCAATACTCCGTACAAGGACTTGGTAGGTGAATGGAGGAACTTGATCGAAGCTTTAGCCAAAGAGGGAAGTGGCTCCGCCCACCGATCCGGGAACATGTAAGCGTCGCCGAAGCCAAACTCTCATCGTAGAAGGGTAGACTCTATCACAAAGTTGTTAGTAGTCACTCCCGAAACTTGGTCCGAAGAAGAATGTATGGATGCCTTGGAAAGAGTCCTCGAGTTTAGAGGCGACCCCACCCCCTTTATGTCCTACGATGATAATGATGTTTTCCCGGTAATCCCTAAGCCCGAGGAAGAGTCTCGAGATACCCCTCATACGGCGTCAAGTATCCCGACTCCGCTTGCCCTCATTGGTCATAAGAGCCAAGGCGAAAGTTCCCACGAGAGCTACCGTAGTGACACCGATGAAGACACAAATAAGTGCCGGAAAGGACAATAGAGGAGTGGTTAGCCCGTAAGCCAAAAAGCCCGTAAAATCTCTCTCGACAAGAAGGAAAAGGAACCCGCCATGAGGTTCGACCCCGCGTAAATCCTTATTGATGATGGAATTTCCCACTTCGTAAAATGTTTGGCCAACGTCAAAGATGCCGTCGAAGGTTGACCCCGTGGAAAGAAAAGACATGCTTGACAAAGGATGAGGAATGTGATCCTACTCGTTAAAGAAGTTGCTAGGTTCGGATGAGAAAGCCATTTGCCAAGCTCCAAACTCCTAAGTGATAATTCTTGTTGCATGCCGACTTTGAAAAGTTTGAATGAGACTCGTGAAAGCTTTAAACGGAGAATGTGAAGTTGAAATCAGCCGGTCAAACTCGTAAAAGGTCAAAAAGCCGGTAACCCGGGACCGCATTCGGGAAGCCGCCTATGCTTCCTAAGAAGACCGTCAATCGATCAATCGCCAGAATTGGCCATACGCCGCAAGAATCCGCCTCGACTTTGAAAGAATTGACGTAATCCTCCAAAGAGGGAATAATGACCAAGGAAAATCCAATGTCTATGTGATGACTCCTGGCCGCGTATGAATGTCGAGCAGCCTAAGGGTGACAAAAGAAGCACCGTCTCCGAGCCAAAAATGTATAAAAGACCTTATAAGCCGTGGCGTAAAAGCCCGACTGATAAGGAGGATCCAATCCCTAACTCGCCTTGAAGTGTACCCAAGCCAATATCTCCTTATGGTCCCCGTTGACCTCTTCATACCCTCATAAGTTGAAGCTAGAAGAAAGTTTGGCCAAGACCACGGTGCCCATAGATGTCACCCCGCATGAGGTCGTCCAAATGATTGGAAATATCCACTACGGAAACATCATTACCTTCACCGACTTAGACCCGCCAAAGTATGGGGCTAGTCATAACGAACCTCTTTACATCACAAACCAGCTTAGAAGAGCGTCGATTGCCACGAGTATTAGTCGATGGAGGGTCTCGCAATGAATGTCTTGCCGCCTAAAATGATGGATTTATCGGATCTCGAAGCCAACGGACTTAAAGCCTTCTAGTCGACTATTAAGGCCTATGACTCCACCGCACGATCGCTTTGGGGATCGCCACTCTCAAGATGTGGTTCGGAAAAAGGTCATGGACGTTGACTTTCAAGTTATTGATATTCCGATTTCATTTACCGCCTTGCCGGGACGGCCTCGATCCACCGTATAAACGGTAGCCTCTACTTTGCATCAAGGCCAAATTTCGCCGAGTGATGGAACTATCACCACCATTTATGGAGATAGTGTCACGGTAGAAGGAACCAAGACTGGGATATCCCGATATTGGAGATCAAGCACGATGATGAAGGGTTAGCATTGACCGGATTCTCCGTAGCTTCTTCCAAGGCACAAGTGTGTTGCACCGACCTCACCACTACTTCCGATAAAATCCCTCCCGCCATGAGAATGATGCGAAAAATGAGTTATCTTCCGGACTTGGATTGGGTAGAAGACTTCAAGGTCGTAACACCATCATTGATGTGAAGGAACAGACTACCGTATATGGCTTGGGGTACAAACCGAACTCTGGATGCCGTAAAAGCTAAAGGCACGAAAGGTGAAGGGGTCCAGCCCCATCCTTACAAACCGTCTCGACCCATTACTTTACAAAAGGAGGGACACAATATGATGAAAGTGATCGCGTATCTCCTTGCGTAAAACCCTTCTAGAGAACCTTGAGAAAGTTAGGGAAAGCCAACCAATCCCGTTCGAAGAATGTTCCTTGATTTGCCGATATCCCCGGGGCTACCACTACCGTTCGTAATGAGTACGTCTTCAAAGGAAATCCGGCCTGTCAAAGAGTCGCATCCGGACAATGGACTTCTCCGCCTTGAGTTAGCTCTTCCAAAGATCGCCAGATAGAAGCCGCCAAAGAAGCCAAGACAACAAATGGGTTTGCAAGAGTTGTTTGACGAAGAAGCACAAATCCCGCACTTGATCGACTTCAGCCTGCACGATGAGATAGTTGCCGTTATTGGAGACGATGGTGAAAGTCATTTTGATCCTCGCACTTTGGTGACTAAGACATAAATGCCATTCAAGAATTGGGAGACATTCTCGTGGCCGATAGCCGCCGACAAAGAAATGATCACGGAGCTTGGATTGGTACCCCGTCCTTCTCAACCCGCCGTGTCAAACACCCCGTTGTCTATTCGCCGAGTCAGAATCTTTGAATTCCACCCTCGTAGTCATCCGAAGGCCTCACGCCCGAGGATTATGAAAATGTAATCGATGTCATCTTTCCCCTTATTTTGAATGAAATGACAAATCTTTCTCGATTATCCTCTTATTGCCAACTTAACAAATGATAAATTAACTCAAAACTTAACAACAAGCTAATAATGAATCATTTGAACAAGATGCAAACACACTAAACGAACAATACATTAAAGAAATCTTTAAGGTGTTTCGTAAAAGAGGAAAACCGGGCCCAAGCCGCCGAGGAGGTTTTGATAAGTGTGAACTTGGGTACTATTGAGGAACCTAAAGAGACACAGATTGGAAGCTTCTTCCAGGGGGTTGAAAGGGACAGATTGATCGAGCCGCTTCGTAGAATACGTCGACGTGTTTGCATGGTCATACAAGGATATGCCGGCTAGACAGCTTCGATAGTAGAACACGTAATCCCTCTAGCACCGCATGCTAAGCCGCAAAGCGTAAACCGAGAAAGATTAAGCCGAATGGTCTCTACAGTCAAAGAAGAAATTGAGAAGCTAATGCGGGTAGGGTTCATCGTAGTCATTGAATACCCGACATGGTTGTCCAACATCGTGACCGTAACCAAGGCCAATGGGAAGGTGCGCCGCCGTGTGGATTTCCGAGATCCGAACAAGGCCGCCCCAAAGACGACTACCCTCTCGCCAAACATAGACATCCCGGTGGACTCCACCGCCAACTACGAAGTCAAATCCTTCGTTGATGGTTTTGCAGCTACAACCGCATCAAGATGGCCGAGGAAGACCAAGAAAAGACAAACCTTCACCACACCACGGGAACCTATCGTTATACAAGAATGCCATTCGGCTCAAGAATGCCGGCTACTTACCAAAGGGCAGCGACCGCGCTTTTTCATGACATGATCCACAAGGAGATTGAGGTCTACGTAGATGATATGATAATCCACTCCAAAGGAGAGGGTGGGCAAGACTTTGTTGACCTACGAAAATTCTTTGAGAGGTCGAGACAAAGATTCCATGAGACTAAACCCCGCCAAATGCACCTTCGGAGTGACAAGGGGAAAAGTGCTTGGGTATATGGTCACGTAGCGAGGTATAGAAGTTGACCCCGAAAGATCAAAGCCATCATGGATATGAGGCCACCTCAAACCCGCATGTAAGTCAAGAGCTTCATGGGTAAATTGCAAGACATCACCGCTTGCACAATCGCCTGACCACTATGTGCGAGCCCATCTTCAAGCTCATGAAGAAGAATGTGGACACGTAATGGACCGAAGAATGCCAAGATGCCTTTGACCAGATCAAGGCATACTTAGTACATCCCCCGGTACTATGCCCCCACATAGACAAGCCTCTTCTCTTCTCTATCTCACCGTCACGTGCACACGGCAAGCTGGGGCTATGCTTGCTCAGAAAAGAAAGACTCTCGGGTAGAAAACGCCATTTACTTTGTCACTGAAGCTACAGGGAGTGAGCTCAATTACTCAAAGATGTGAAAAGACTCCGTGCAGGATCGGGTCTCGGGTAGTCGGCAAATTGAAGCATTATATGCAAGCCCACCCCGTGAATTTGGTCTCGAAAATGGACCCCATCAAGTACATCTTTGACAAGCCTTCCTCTCGATGCGTTTAGCGAAGTGGTCCTTCTTCTTGGCGTATCACGACATCAACTATGTGACCAGAAGGCCATCAAGGGTCAAGCATTGTCGATCACCCGGCGAACTTCCCCAAGAATGAAGACAGAGGGCCCGAACCCCAATTCCTGCATGAAGGGATCTTTGCGCTGAGCCCGAGAATAGATGGCAATTGTTCTTTGACTGAGCCGCTAACAAAAGAGGAAATGGTGTAGGAATGCTATTGGTCGATCCGAAAGATGAGCATACCCCCATAGCCCTCAAGTTGAACTTTCCCGCCACGAACAATGTCGCCGAGTATGAAGCCCGCATTGCCGGTTTGGAGGCCGCCTTAGAAAGAAATGTCAAGGAGCTCGAAGTTTACTGAGACTCGGCCCCGACATCAACCAAGTCTCCAACAAGTGGAAGACTCGTGGACCCTAATCCGCAACGGTATCATGCCCATATGGAGGAGTTGGATCGGACAAGCCTCAGAAGTGACTTTCCACTACGTGCCGAGGGAAAAGAACAGATTCGCAGATGCCCTAACTACTCTAGCCTCATTGGTAGAGATCCCCGAGGGAAAAGCCATAAAGCCCTTCAGAGTGGGTAGAAGAGAAGCCCCAAACTCTTCGTTGTGAAGTGGACCTGGGACCCGAGCCTATAAAGGAACCTTGGTACAATCGTATTTACCAATTCCTCAAAGACGGAGAGTCACTTTCGTAGACGAAGAAGGTAGACCAAAAGAAGGTGTCGAGCCAAAAGCTTGCGAGCCCCGAAAAGGTTGGCCTCCCATTATGTCATCCTAGGAGGCAACCCGTACAAGAAACGCTATCAAGGACCACTCCTCTTATGTGTCACTCAAGAAAGAGCCAGAGAGTTGATGACCGAAGTCCACAATGGTCCTTGCGGTCCTCACATGAATGCCGAGCCCCGATGCAAGTGATCCTCGAATGGGTTACTACCGGATCTCCATGGAGACAGATCAAGGCCCAAAGACGTCCGAACCTCGCGACAAGTGCGCCGGTTTGCCAACCTCAACCATCTCCCACCTCATGACTGTACCGCATGACGACTCCTTGGCCGTTTGCAACTTGGGGCATTGACGTGATAGGGAAAATAGCCCCGACAGAAGCAATGGGCACGAGTTCGTGTTGGTAGCCATCGACTACTTCACCAAGTGGGTAGAGGCCAAGTCCTACAAGGTCCTCACTTCCGTAAAAGTGGCCCAGCCATCAAAGAAAACATAATGTGCGTATATGGGGTGCCCAACGAGATCATTTCGATAATGGGTCACACTTCGAAGGAGACCGCGATAGATCCGCCGTCGAATTCGTAGTTACTCGCCACAAGTCGTCCCCGCATGCACCTCGCACCAATGGAGCCGTGAAGCCGCTAATAAGACACTCGAGCGGATCATCCGAAGATGGCCACCCGTGGTCGTGATTGGCCCGAAAAGCCGCACCTAGCACTCGGGGCTACGTAACGTCCGTCGAATGTACCACAGGAGAAACTCCTTTTGCCCTAACTTACGGGATGGAAGCAAAGGTTACCAGCTGAGTTGGAAATCCCGTCATTAAGGGTCCTCCCGGAAAACAAAGGTCAACGAAGTAGAATGGCTACGAAGCCGGCATGATGAATTGGCCTTGCTCGATGAGAGAAGGCTCAAAGCCATGGAGCACACCCGAGCCTACCAGAGGCGAATGGCCGTAGCGTTTGATAAGAAAGTCAAAGCCGTAAACATCAAAGAGGGTGACTTAGTGCCGAAAGTAAAGCCCCCTACCGCAGACAACCCCGGGAAAATGGGAACCCGTTTGGATCGGCCCTTATGTAGTGCGTAAGATACCGTCAGAGGAGCAATGAAGCTTGCAGACTTGGATGGCAATCCCTTTGTCCACCCCAACGGTGATAAACTCCGAAGATACTATGTCTAATAAAAAAAAAAAAGAAAAATCTTAGTGCAAAAGAGTAATACCCACTAGGGCCGAAAACCCCAAAAAGGGCGGTCTAGGGCAAAAACAGGTTGCACAAAAATAAAAAAAAAAAAAAAAAAAAAAAAAATATATAAAAAAATCTTAGTGCAAAAAGAGTAATACCCATTAGGCCGAAAACCCCAAAAAGGGCGGTCTAGGCAAAAACAAAGGTTACGTAAAAAAAAAAGAGACTTAGTTTTGTTAGTTCACCGTAATGAACTACGAAGACCTGAGCCCCTTAGCCTTTCTTGTAAAAGGGGAACGTAGGCAGCCATATATGGTTCGGTCTAAACAATAAAAAAGGGCAATAAAGCTTCCATAAAGTGCGTCCTTAGCAATAAATAAAAGGGTATTTCGCTTTCATAAAACGGGTCCCAAGTAATAAGACATTTGAATTTCCATGAAACATGTCTTGATTAATTTCTAAAATAATATTTCTTGTTCATTACAAGTCAAAAATTTCTTGATGAGTTCAAGCACGGTCTACCTCTTGACTCGCTAACCTCGCTAAAAAGATCTAAAATACAATAAAATGCCTAAATAAACTAATGTGTTTGCAAATGGCAATAAGAGGATCTTGAGAAAAGACTTGTCGCCGTCATTCGCTAAGTCTTCTTCAGCCTTCTTCCCTTTTCCTCGCCCTCGTCGAGTCTTCTTCCTTTTCTTCTCAATAATGTTGTATCCCTCATCCCGACCTCCGGTATCCTCACCGGAGCCTCTACCAACCCCGTGTCAATAAGCGCTCTCTATACGAGCACGAGTCCGTATCTCCTCCCTCTCGAGACTCCGGGCCAAATGAGCAACCTCTGACAACCTCTTGTACCGAGCCTCCATGTCCCCGACCAAGTCACCCGATTGGTTATGGCAACTCGCCTTAGCCTCGGCCTCCCTCGTGAGTCCTACTCGAGTCGTGGTCATCCCCCAATAAAACTCGGCGTCTATCCTCCAAGATAACCCGAGTCGCTCCCATCTCCCTCTCGTACTCACTCCAAGTAGACAGTGGTCAAGATCGTGCTCTTCCCCGCTTCCTAAAGATAGCCCCGGGTGGGAAAGCAAGTATGTCCAAGCCCTCGAGAAAAAGTGAAGCCGGGCCGGGTCCTCATGTCTAGAGACATCACCTCCATGGTCCGGATGTCCTCCTAGTCACTCAAAGGCTCCCGTAAAGCCCCAAACTCGCCCGGATACCAAGCAGGTATGTAGAAGGATGACCAGCGTAATCCTCGAACCCTCACAACATAAGACTCCCGAAATATCCTCCCGGTCCGCAACCTCCAAAGGTGGTATCCACCAACGGATGTCCGAAGTGGATAGCCTAGCCATCATCGCCTCCCAACTACCCCGTTCCTCGCTTCCTAGGTGCACCTCTCCGAGAAATCACCCAAGGGCACCGAGTCGGCAAAGCCCCGTGCAAAGCCCCGAGCCTCTCCCGCAGCCCACAAAGTCAACATAGCCTACTCCCGACCTCATGAAATGGTCTCCCGAGCCATCCCGTCGATCCCATGCAAAGTCTCCCCAAAACCAGTGGGACGATATCCTTCCTGCACTCGCAGCCTCGACCATGTCCAGAGACCACCGTGACAAATCCCCACGGACTCAAAGCAAAGAACATGTAATGTAAAAGACGCAAAGGATAAATGCGTCCATAGCCACCATGGTAGCAAAATGCTAGCCGGAGATCCAAACCTCGCCCGGATCTCGAAAGGTCAATCCCGTCCGAAGCTACCATCATCTCCTCGCCTCTCCTGCAGGAACTCGCAAAAGATGCAAGCTTTACCGCCACCGGCACGTCTCCGATCGGGCCGAAATAGATATAGCCTCAGCCCTGACCCCCAATCAAGGCTCAAGTCTTCGTGGCGTTGGGACGATTTCGTTGTAAGAAAAGCAAGAAACATGTCTCCTGACGTCCGTAACTTTGTCAAGCGGCTCTCAACAGTCCCAATCGGGCGGGAGATCCCTCAAATGCCATAAAGACTTGATCTTGAAGGAAGAATCAATCAGCCCCTTGTGATTTTGGAAGTTATGTCTCGCCCAAGATTGAAGAACGGACAGAAAATGGTCTCTCTTCCCCCTTTGTAGTCTAACGGGCCTCTCCATCGTAAAAGTGATCAAAGATGGTGCTTTTAGGTCCAAAATGTGCTCTGGGAACAATTGGGACAAGTCTAGAGTGAAAATGAAATGAAATGGCCAAGCCTTGCTTTTCTTCATAAAATAACCAGTTCAGACAACCGTGAGCCGCACGGCTTCATTTGCCCGTAGACCTATCCGCACGGCTACATTAGCCCTCTGCAGAAAATTCTGCAGCAACCAAAGTTGCTGCCCAAGGGAGTTTTCACCCCACTTTTTCAACCAAAACCTATACAAAAACATATCCAGAAGCCACCCATGCAGTTTTATATCATTATATATTATTTTGGCCCAGTTTCAGCCTCGATTCCAAGCAAAAAAAAAAAAATCGCCCCAAGGCTCAGATAATATGCAAATTGAAAAAGCATGAATTAGAAAAGTAAATAAAGCGTAAGTACAATGTCTTCGCCCCATCGGCGCCCAAATAAAGCAAAAAAATAAACAAAGTGTGCATAAAAATTGTTCATTGTTTGTTCTTGTTCCAAATCTACCCTAGAGACCCCCTAGGCCTCAGATTCTTCTTCTTCCTCATCGCCGGCCACCTCATAGACGCTAGGCTCTCTCATCACGTCCTCCCTCCCGGTCGCCGCATCGGAAAGAGGGATGTTGTCGTGCTCGTACTCCGCCACCGCTCCAAGATATCAGCATTAGGACCTCGCCCCGAGGCTCCGGCACCGGATGAATACTCCGAAGCCGAGGAAGAGGATGCCGCGCCCCGACATGCCTCCTTTTGCGCACGTGCTCCTGCACGCTTGTTGACGCTTTAGTAGCGCAGCGCCTTTCTTGACCAAGGATCGGAACACGTCTTTCCAACCCCGTTCGCCCCCGACCAACCTCCGTCATAGGGCGCGAGCCGAACCCGAGAAAAGAAAAGAAAATCTCGAAAAATCTCGTAAAAAATTGCAAAAAAAAAACAGAAAATCAAAGCTAAAAAGGAATAAGACCCTAAGAGTATACTCACAAATAGCTATCGTGGTGGTATACTCTGGGCTCCCTCGTGTCGTGGACAGGAATTCTCATCCTCCTCGGTACTCCGTGTACGACGTATGAGAGGTGTGCAGAGGGATAGGCGGGCCGCAGGCTCATCCTCCCCATATCCCCGAGTGACCACCACAGCCTTCGCTCGCCTTCCTCGTGGTGTCCTCAGCGCCGCCCACAAACACAACAGTAGGGGTACCCATGTCAAAATACTCCTCCGCAGCCTATACCTCCTCGGGTACCTCTCAATCTCATCCGCCTCGCGCCCTCGGGGCCGCAAGAGATCCGTGCCGAGGATCGTGTGGAGTAATGGCGTCCAATGGAGGAACATGACCATGCCGCCTCGAGAAACGGTCCCCGGATATATGATGTCACAAGTCAGCCCAGCGAGCCACCTCCTCTCGCCTCGTCACCTCAATAGCATCTCCCAAAGCAAAATCTCCTGATACCGCCCCTGTGGGTAGAAGTCCACTCCATCCGGTCCATCCTTATTGAGCACAAAGCTTCACCATCTTGTAGTCGAAAGTGATCCGGGTCTTCCCCTGTGAACCTATCCCTCACATCTCCCTCCAAATAACCATCGCAGTGGAAAATGGTGATATCACTCGGTTCCAAGGAAAGAACCCGATCACCTCGCAAAACCAGCCCGCATGTTCAAAAACATCAAAAAGGTCATTTTTCTCATAAGAAGTCTCAAGACAAACTAAAAGAGAAGAGAGAAGAGAAAGAGAGGCTACCTCAAGGGCAAATGAGAAGTGTACCCATGGAAGCAGCTTCTTTGTTCGACCGTACATGTCCAACGAGAAGTACAACTCTCAGCCTAATCCGGCCTCCCCAAGAGACCGCCCCTATCCCATCCACATCCTCCGTAGAGTCAAGGAGGCAAGTCATGGCCGTCCCGTAATTAGCAAAGATAGTGACTCGATAGCATCAACCATATGAATGCTCTAGCTACCCGTCAAGGGCCACATCATTAGCAAAGAAAGTTCTCGCATGCAAGTCTGAATCGCCACCTCGACGTTCCGCGTCTCCATACCCAATCCCTTGGGAATCAGCCTCAAACCTAACCAAAGCCTGGAACTCCTCACCCGTAATATGGTCTCTCCAAGTCACGGGCCTCCCGGTGAACCGCAGCCGCACCGCCGTAAAATCGGCAGGAGTCACCGCGCCTCTCCCTGCCTGTGTGGAAGCTATGGGTGCTATCCCACCAAAACTCGATAGGGCCTCGGACCAAGCCCTTGCTTGCTTAGACGTGATGTGAATCCCCGTGCCGATGGCCTCTACAAACGCGTCCAGACCGGTAGCCCTCACTCAAATTCTTGGGGTTCACCCCATTCTTCTCTCAAAATCCCGGCATCCTACGCCAAAGCCCGACCGCTATCTCGTATGGTCCTCTAGACTTGTTCTCCCGTAGACAAGCACAAAAAGAAGTGTGTCAATCATTCGTCATTTTCAAAAGCATTCATATATTCACGAAAGCGCACATGTTTTCAAAAGAAAAGCATTCACAAAAGTTTTTTTTAGCATCATTTGCATCAAAATGTGACTTTCATCATTTGAAACACGTCATTTTAAGCACGTTGTTTTCCTAAGGCACAAAATCACAATTTTCACAATTCTTTGCACATAAGCATTATTCTTTCAAAAAATGGCATGCATGAATCCTTTTCATCTTCCAAAATCATGTTTTCTCATTGAAAATCAGAATTTTGACCTAGTTCTAGCACAAGGCAAGAACTCCGTCTCATATTTAGACAATTATCATTCTTACTTCATTTGCGAGAAAAAAGTGAGTCATTCTCATAATTTTCATCAAATAAATTGCACATGCATATTCTTAGCCTCTTAGGTTGTTCATGCATCTCAAAATCATTCAAAAATCCTAGAAAAATCCTAGGAAATTCCTAAAATTTGGGTCAAGCCCTAAATCATTCAAAAATCAAGCAAAATCGACGGATTTGAGCAAAATGAGAATGCTTACCCCAACCGATCGAGGGTTCGTTGATTTATGCTCCCTTCTCCCCGGATAGAGCTCCGATGGAGGCGTAAGGAAGTCATACTTCCTCTCCGTCCGAACGAGCTCCTTCCTCCTCCTTCTCGCAGCCGCGGAGATGTTCCTTCTAGCTTGCCTCGGCATTGGGTTCCTCCGGATCCATTCCAAATCGCAGAGCCAAAGGGAATTGAAGGAATTTCAAAATTTCTCTCCTTCTCCTCTCTCTTCCTCGGCAGGTTCTTGGCGGCAATAATGCCCAATGCCCGTTCAAACCTCGTTTTAAATAATCAGTAAAACAAATGTGTCTCTAGCCGTACGACTCCTTTTTCTCCATCTCATGCCGGGCGGCCTCATTCGCTCCGGGAGCGTAAAAATTACAATCCTGCCCCTGGACCTTCCACTTGGGCATGTAATTTCCGTTATCTTTTAACCAAGATAACATCTTTTTCAGAAAATATCCCTTATCTCTGAAGCAATTAAGCTTTCTTCCCAGTCGCCTCCGTTAATTCCGTTATAACGGGATAACGCTAGGTGACAACCTCCGAATTGTCAAGATTTTCTCAACTTAAGCTACCTCTATCCCGAATAGTGACGTACGCTCAAGTTTTCCTCAACTTAAGCTACCTCTATCCCGAATAGTGACGTACGCTCAAGTTTTCCTCAACTTAAGCTACCTCTATCCCGAATAGTGATGTATGCTCAAGTTTCCTCAACTTAAGCTACCTCTATCCCGAATAGTGACGTACGCTCAAGTTTCTATCAACTTAAGCTACCTCTATCCCGAATAGTGACGTACGCTCAGGTTTCTCTCAACATAAGCTACCTCTATCCCGAATAGTGACGTACGCTCAAGTTTCTCTCAACTTAAGCTACCTCTATCCCGAATAGTGACGTACGCTCAAGTTTCTCTCAACTTAAGCTACCTCTATCCCGAATAGTGACGTACGCTCAAGTTTCTCTCAACTTAAGCTACCTCTATCCCGAATAGTGACGTACGCCTCAAGTTTCTCTCAACTTAAGCTACCTCTATCCCGAATAGTGACGTACGCTCAAGTTTCTCTCAACTTAAGCTACCTCTATCCCGAATAGTGACGTACGCTCAAGTTTCTCTCAACTTAAGCTACCTCTATCCCGAATAGTGACGTACGCTCAAGTTCCTCTCAACTTAAGCTACCTCTATCCCGAATAGTGACGTACGCTCAAGTTTCTCTCAACTTAAGCTACCTCTATCCCGAATAGTGACGTACGCTCAAGTTTCTCTCAACTTAAGCTACCTCTATCCCGAATAGTGACGTACGCTCAAGTTTCTCTCAACTTAAGCTATCTCTATCCCGAATAGTGACGTACGCTCAAGTTTCTCTCAACTTAAGCTACCTCTATCCCGAATAGTGACGTACGCTCAAGTTTCTCTCAACTTAAGCTACCTCTATCCCGAATAGTGACGTACGCCTCAAGTTTCTCTCAACTTAAGCTACCTCTATCCCGAATAGTGACGTACGCTCAAGTTTCTATCAACTTAAGCTACCTCTATCCCGAATAGTGACGTACGCTCAAGTTTCTATCAACTTAAGCTACCTCTGTCATGGATTGAGACGTATGCTTAAATCATTCTAGCTTTGGCAACCCATATCTCTGATTCGAAAGAGATTGAGACGTATGCTCAAGTCATTGGCAACCCATATCTCCGATTCGAAAGAGATTGAGACGTATGCTTAAATCATTCTAGCTTTGGCAACCCATATCTCTGATTCAAAAGAGATTGAGACGTATGCTCAAGTCATTGGCAACCCTTATCTCTGATTCAAAAGAGATTGAGACGTATGCTTAAATCATTCTAGCTTTGGCAACCCATATCTCTGATTCGAAAGAGATTGAGACGTATGCTCAAGTCATTGGCAACCCATTATCTCTGATTCGAAAGAGATTGAGACGTATGCTTAAATCATTCTAGCTTTGGCAACCCATATCTCTGATTCGAAAGAGATTGAGACGTATGCTCAAGTCATTGGCAACCCTTATCTCTGATTCAAAAGAGATTGAGACGTATGCTTAAATCATTCTAGCTTTGGCAACCCATATCTTTGATTCGAAAGAGATTGAGACGTATGCTCAAGTTCACCAAACTCTAGCTACCTCTATCCACTCGACAAAGTGACATAAGCTCTAGTTTCAATCAAAGTGACATCCTCCAAGCAATTGTCAATCGTGTGACATCCTCCAAGAATTGTCAATCAGTGACATCCTCCAAGAATTGTCAATCAGGTGACAGCTTCCATTAATTGTCAAAATCTCAAGAATCCTAGACATCGTTCCTAACTATCTAGTGATGCTTGAACTACGATCAAGGCTTGATTCCTCCGGGATACGTAGGTAGCCTTTTATAAAAGGTCCAGCCATTCGACCACTTTGGTCACCCTGTTTCTTTGTCACTCCTCGCTGATAAAGCAAATTTCATAGAGGTTCGTATATCCGACCACCTTGGTCACTCCTAGCATATCCCCCAGGATCAATTGCTTGACCTCCTAGGTCATTTTCTCTTCTATTTCCCCAAAGAGACCGCTTCTCTTCTTCCTCCCCCGGGATCCTAATTCCGAACTACGGCCTACTGGCTTGATTCCTCCGGATACGTAGGTAGCCTTCCGCAGGTTCAGCCACTCGACCACCTTGGTCACCCAATCCGTCTCGGCATTCGCCGCATCGGATCCTTTTCTATCGACAACCCCACTCGCCTTGCAAGTGACGTTGCCGAGGGCTTCGTAAGTACCCAAATCGCCTCATGCCTTCCTGCTAAATTTCCTAAGCAATTTCGGTAAGTTTCCGGTAATTCCCTGACCTTCCTAGTGTTCCGGAAATGTTCTGAAGAAATTCCAAATTAAATTAAGGGTCGAAGGGAGCCTTCCTAATTAAGAAACACGTTTTTCTTAATTAGGAAGAGGGTTCTAGAATTTGCCACCTTGCATGGTTCTAGAAATGCCGAGTCACAATGGATAATGTCGCACGGCCGCATTAGCTCGTCGTCCCTAGCCGCACGGCTTCATTAGCCTTATCCGCATCGCCTATAAATAGAGCCCTCCTCTACCCATTTCAACACACACAATCCATAGCAAGTCACCCACAAACACTCCAAATACGTGAAGAATATCGCTGAAGCTCAAGAAGGTGAAGAAGAAGGCCAAGAAGCTCCCTCCCTCCTCCTTGAAGATCCAAGACCAACCTCTCCTCCTAGCTCCGACCAAAGAAGAAGGAAGCTATTGGTAACCTCGCACGCCCTACCTTTGCATCCTAATTGCTTTATAATTTGCTCATTGCATTGTCTTTATATTGCTTGGGACTTGGTAGATTAAAGATCCTATCTTTATATTCCCCCTTCCCCTTTGGCATGCATTAGACATCATTTGTCATAAAAATGTAGTCTTTTCCCATAAAGGTGCATCCTTTGCACCTAAAACCCCCATTTTCAAATAAAAATGTCATCTTCATGCATCATTTGCACATAAAAATCCAATCTTTTCAATAAAAATGCATCCTTTGCATTCAAAAACCTTTTCCAATGCATCATTTGCATAAAAATCAAATCTTTATGCATCATTTGCAATAAAGATTATTTCTTTAAAATAAGTGCATCATTTGCAACCCAAAAATGTCATCTTTTCATTAAAGATTCATTTTTACATACATTTCCCCCATTCCCCCATTAACAACCTAGGAATGGACCGGTGTAAAAGATCCTATCTTTACATCGTTCCTTCCATTAAAGGTTCCATATCTCTTTAGAAAGGGACACTTTGAACCCTATATCTCCGATTATCGCTTAAGAAAGAGTATGAAGCATCTATACGAGCTCGACCGTCTTAAAGCGTAGGATTGATGGGCTAAGGACCCTCCTTTTCTAAAGAACCTCATCTTTGACCAAAAGAGAGTCATTCTCTCGATCACGCAAGTCCCGAGGGTCCCGAGGTTAAAATGCGATGATCACAAGTCATAAGATGAGGACGGGATCATAATCCCGAATACATAAAATTCCAAGGAATCCCGAGCGACAACCAACAAATGGTTTGTACGTCCGGAAGACAACTTGGGACATTCCCCCCTTTTTTTCTCAAACACATGCACACAAGAAAGCACGCAAGCAAGCACGATTACTGAAATCTTGGGAGACTTGCTCCGGCAAGGCACTTTGGGTGAACGCCAAACGTTCTTCCCAAGGGGTAACTTAACCTCCGAACCCAAGTAAAAACCTTTTTTTCAAAGTTTTGAGGTAATCAAAATGGCGTGGCGACTCCGTTTTTCAAATTAAACCGGATGTCTTCAAACTCGCGTGAATCCAACAAAAATTTGGGCACCACATTCACAATATCGTATGGCGCTTGCAGAACTTAAGGAGCTTAAGGATCAGTTACAAGAACTATTGGATAAGGGTTTCATCCGACCCAGTGTATCCCCGTGGGGTGTCCCGGTGTTATTTGTGAAAAGAAGGATGGGTCGATGCGGTTGTGTATTGACTACCGTGAACTGAATCGAGTCACGATCAGGAACAAGTATCCGTTACCTAGGATTGATGACTTGTTTGACCAGTTGCAAGGAGCTTGTCACTTTTCTAAGATAGACCTTCATTCCGGATATCATCAATTGAGGGTCAAGAATGAATACATTGCCAAAACAGCATTTAGGACAAGGTATGGTCATTACGAGTTCTTGGTGATGCCATTTGGATTGACCAACGCTCCTGCTGTCTTCATGGATCTGATGAATAGGGTATTTAAAGAATATTGGACAGGTGTGTGATTGTGTTTATTGATGACATTTTGGTTTACTCTAAGACAAAGGAGGATCATGAAGAACATTTGAGGTTGGTACTTCAAATCTTACGAGATAAGAAACTCTACACAAAGTTTAAGAAGTGTGAATTCTAGTTAGAGAAGGTTGCTTTCCTGGGTCATGTAGTATCTAAAGAAGGAGTTTCAGTGGACCCAACCAAGGTTGAAGTAGTGATGGAGTGGGATAGGCCATCTACAGTTACAGAGATTAGAAGTTTCTTGGGTCTCGCAGGCTACTACCGACGTTTTGTAGAAGGCTTCTCTAAGATTGCAATGCCATTAACAAGGTTGATGCAGAAAAAGGCTAGATTTGTATGGACAGATGAATGCGAAGCGAGTTTCCAAGAGTTAAAGAGGCGGTTAGTGTCTGCACCAATCTTAGCGTTACCGATAGCTAATGGAAAGTTTATTGTCTATAGTGATGCGTCACTCAATGGCCTTGGATGTTTTCTAATGCAAGATGGGAAAGTTATTGCGTATGCATCAAGACAACTGAAGAATTATGAGAAAAACTACCCAACGCATGATTTGGAGTTAGCAGCAGTAATTTTTGCTCTGAAGATATGGAGGCATTATTTGTATGGTGTGACATGTGAAATCTATACTGACCATAAAAGCCTTAAATATATTTTTACTCAGAAGGAGTTGAATATGAGGCAGAGGAGGTGGATAGAGTTGCTAAAGTACTATGATTGCACAATTTTGTATCATCCAGGAAAAGCCAATGCTGTCGCTGATGCTTTGAGTCGTAAGCATAAAGGGAGTTTGGCGTCTCTTTTAGAAGCTGGAAGTTATGGTTTGAATGACTTTGAACCCTTTTCCATGGAAGTAAATGTTCGAGGGGATAAGGGGTACTTGGCACAATTGAGAGTTATTCCGAGTTTGATGGAGAAGATTAAGGAGGCACAAGCTGGCGATGAAGAGTTGATGGAAATATTGAAGAATTTGAATGAAGGGGATGATTCAGGGTTCCGTATTGATAAGGAAGGCATTCTCCGCTATGGCTCAAGGATATGTATGCCGTCGGATGTTAAGCTTAGACAAGAAATCTTGGAGGAGGCACATTGTTCAAAGTTTGCGGTTCACCCTAGAAGTATGAAGATGTACCGGAACATGCGAGATACATTTTGGTCGAACAATATGAAGAGAGAAATAGCGGAATTTGTTTCTCGGTGTTTAGTTTGTCAACAAGTTAAAATTGAACACCAAAGACCTGGCGGATTCTTACAGTCGTTACCTATACCCGAGTGGAAGTGGGAACATATTACTATGGATTTTGTTACCGGATTGCCAAGAACAGTTAAGGGGTACAACGCCATTTGGGTCATTGTAGATAGATTGACCAAGTCTGCCCATTTCCTTGCTATTCGAGTAACCGACTCTATTGAAGTATTGGCAAAGCTTTATATAAGAGAGATTGTAAGACTGCATGGAGTCCCAGTATCAATTGTGTCGGATCGAGACACGAGGTTTACGTCAAAATTTTGGAAAAGCCTGCAACGAGCCTTGGGAACCAGCTTATGCATGAGTACGGCCTTCCACCCACAAATGGATGGTCAATCGGAAAGGACCATTCAAACATTGGAAGATATGTTAAGAGCTTGCACATTGGATTGGAAAGGGAATTGGGATGATCATTTGCCATTGGTAGAATTCACGTACAACAACAGTTTTCATGCGAGCATTGAAATGGCACCGTATGAAGCTCTATATGGACGAAAATGTCGTTCTCCTACTTGTTGGGATGAGGTGGGAGAAAGGAAGTTGTTGGGACCAGAGTTAGTTCAGGTCACTATAGAAAAGATCCAGTCTATTAGAAAGAGGTTGCTAATAGCTCAAAGCCGACAAAAGTAGTATGCCGACAAACGACGTCGCAAATTAGGATTTGAGGTAGGAGATCATGTATTCTTGAAAATATCTCCGACCAAGGGTGTCATGCGATTCGGTATTTGGGGAAAGCTTAGTCCCCAATTCGTTGGACCTTTTGAAATTTTGGAACGGGTTGGAGAGGTGGCATATAAGCTTGCGTTGCCTCCGATTTTAGCTGGAGTTCATAATGTGTTTCATGTATCTATGTTAAGGAAGTATGTACCAGACCTAAACCACGCAATCGAGTATGAGCCATTGCGAATTCGAGAAGATTTAAGTTATGAAGAGCAACCAACCAAGATTGTGGATAAGAAGGATCAAGTATTGAGGCGACATGTCATTCCCTACGTCAAAGTTCAATGGAGTAACCATTCTGAAAGGGAAGCGACATGGGAACTGGAAAGTGAGATACGCGAGAAGTATCCACACCTCTTTGTTTGACAAGGTATGTTAAGTTTGTGGACAAAACTTTCTTTAAGTGGGTAAGTATGTAATATCCGAAAATAATAATAATCATATTAATAAATAAATAAATAAATAAAAATTAAATAATGAGCCAGAAATATAATAATAATAATAATAAATAATAATAATAATAATAATAATAATAATAATAATAATAATAATAATAATAATAAATGAATAAATAAATAAATAATGAGCATTTAGTAAGGGAATTTATATGGATGTAAAAACTGTTAAATAATGCGTGTAATAATTTGAGAAAATGATGGGTCAGTCGTTTTTGGAGTAGTAATTATGGAATTTATTTGGATCATCCATTTCTTGGCTCAAAGGAGTAAAAATAAAACATCCGTTTCATTGAACAAGAACAAGAAAAGTGTGGAAGAATTAAAACATTATTAGCATAAGAATTCGACAATTGTAACATACAATCCGCGAATAAATAAAATTAGCTACTCATAATAAAAATCGAAATTACAGAAATAAAATAAAGAAATAAAACCTGGACTTCGAATCGTAATAAAAATAAAACAATGGAATTGTTCTTGTTATTATTTCCTGGGAATAGTCATCTCCTTCCCTTTTTCTCTCAAAACCAATGCTTGATTTTATATATTAAAAACCTAGGTTGCTGAAGTTGGACAACTGCCGTGTACAATAGGCCCAAACCAGGCCCAACTCCGTCCGCAAATGGCCGGCGGTCGCCCAAGTGTGCCCAGAGGTCGCTCACTAGAACAAAAGGTTTCACGGCCTAGTTTTATCATCTTTAGCGGCTGCCTATGTTGCCTTCAGCGACCGCCCATGACAACAGTCAATTATTGGCATTTTTCCTTTGCCTGCCCAGCCTTGGCCTTGTTCCTTGGCCAGCCATGGTGTGATTTTGGGGCCACTGCCTTGATGTTGGCCAGCCACATGCTACCTTGTCTTGGCCCCAACTTTGATTCGTTTCGTAACGTAAATGCACAGTCGCACTTTGGTCGCTATAAAAATTTCTTTTGCACCTTGGACCTTGAAATTTTATCTTTTCACTTTGGCCCCTGAACTTTATAATCTCAAATTCCTCCCCAATTTTCCATAATTCCATTTTGGTCCCTGAATTTCCAAAATTTACATTTTGACCCTTGAACTTCATAATTTCAGTTTAGTCCTCAGCTTTTTAGAATTGCATTTTGGTCCCAAAATTTCCAAAGTAGGCACAAATCTTCTATTTTCAGCATTGTTGCACATCGACCCCTGTACTTTCAAAACGCTACAAAAATACATTAAATTCCCAAGGTTTCGAGCATCAAATAAGCTTAGGAACATATCTTTTGGATGGGTAAAACCACATCCATCAAATATCCCAAAACTTACCTTTTGCTCGTCCTCGAGTAAAACAAAACTAAACAAAAACAAAACAAAACTACCCTAACAAATAAAAACAATCAATAAAAAATATTTTTGATATGTTCTCAATGTATACAAGGTTACCGGCTAAATAAGTCTCAGATTCTCACAAAATATGCTAAACAAGTGCCAATAAGAATATGCAATTACAATTACATTAATGCATCTAACCCACAATTTTTCACCTCGGCTTGAATGATGAATGAAATATGGGAGATCATTGTCACTAAGATAAGATTGTTTATGGGTTCACTAAAACATGCCCTACATCACAGATAATAATACAATTTACAAGGATACTCATATGCACGATTACGCACTTGTCAACCCGATTACTCAATATTGAACACGAATTATGGCTTTAGGTTAAGTCCACAACAATTGTGGGGTTATGTTCACGGGTACAAACGAAGAAATGGACATACAAATACAAGAATGTGAAACTAAAAGTCTTCAATTGCATGTTACTACTTCCAGAATTTCATCTTTCCGCTCACCTTTGTTTCCCTGATACTTCAACCCCAAACTAGATTTTGTCATACTTTATACACTTGGGGTTGAAAGCATTCCCTCTCTCAATAAATGCCACTTATCAAACATACTTCACAGAATTAGGGAGGCAAACTTTTTCTTTTCTTTTTTTTTCCTTGCCCCCTTTTATACAATGCATATCCACTTCACAATTTTTGACCTTCCTCACTCATTCCCATAATTTCCCTATGTAACCCCCAAACTTAAACTTTTCTAATTCCACATTCTTGCAAAGGTAGGATAAACCTATTCTAGGTGTCAAGGGTTAGGGAGTAGGCATAAAATGAAGGCAAATGGTGGTCTAGATGTTCCATTCTTTCTAAACAGGTTCGAAAAGCGATCAAGTGACAATTCATATATAGACAGTGACGAGAAAGTCGAAGGCTTACAAGAGGGTTGTCAAAGAGATAAAAGTCATAAATATCAAGTAATCTATTGATTTGTTTTGACAAGCGTGCAACCATGTTCTAAGAAGCCCGAGAATGTCAAAGTGAACCCATAAAGGACACCTAAATTAATGATCATGATCAAGAAATATGATGGAAGTGAATGGTGGTGCAATTGTGTTTTACATGTATTAATGCAATTCTAATTAACATATTCAAATTGGCACAAACTAGCAAAACTCAATCAAAAACCCTCAAATCATCACGGACGTTGGCCAACTTCCAAACATATAAAGAGAACAAAATTTTAAAAAAATTCTATTTTTTTGGAGGGTGACACAATATACACTCCCCTATAAACCCACAAACTCGAAGAGATATCTACCCCAAAATTCAAAACATGCTATGTCCTCATAGCAAAGAGAACAAAAACATGCCTCGGGTTAAAAGGCCGATCTGACACAACAAACCAAATAAATAAAGCAAATAAAACATACCTACTTGGGTTGCCTCCCAATTAGCGCATTTGGTTAAGGTCGTTAGCCCGACCGTTGCTCCTAACTAAATGGGATGTGAGGTGGCCACATTCTCTTTGGCCTTAGCTTTCCTTCCCTTGGCCCATCTAGCACATTCCCGGGCACAAATACCCATCACTTTCCACACAAATTCACCCTTCTGTATAAGCTCGGGTTGAGCCCAAGGGATTTTCGAAACCTTTTTCTTACCCTTTTTCTTTTTCTTCATTTTATTTTTCTTGGGGACCTCTCCCCCAAACTCATTCTCAACCTTAATTTTATCACCATCAATCACCTCATCTTCCTCCACACAGTCATAAGAGTTGTGTAATATTCGAAAATAATAATAATCATATTAATAAATAAATAAATAAATAAAAATTAAATAATGAGCCACAAATATAATAATAATAATAATAATAATAATAATAATAATAATAATAATAATAATAATAATAATAATAAATAATAATAATAATAATAATAATAATAAATGAATAAATAAATAATGAGCATTTAGTAAGGGAATTTATATGGATGTAAAAACTGTTAAATAATGGGTGTAATAATTTGAGAAAATGATGGGTCAGCCGTTATTGGAGTAGTAATTATGGAATTTCTTTGGATCATCCGTTTCTTGGCTCAAAGGAGTATATATAGTACCTTTGGGATTTTTTTGTTCACAAATAACTAAAGAGTGAAAAAGGGTCAAGTTGGCGTGGAGTGTGCAAGTTGGCGTGTGCAGAGAAAAGAAGGAAAAGTAAGTGTCCTCCTGTATTTGTAATTGTGAATTGTCATTTGAAGTTACTATTCTTTGCTAATAATTAGAAAGAACTAAGGAAATGACAAGAGAAAGAAAAGAAAAAAAGAAAGGAAATGTGGGGTGGAAAAGGGGATGTGTGTGTGTCAGTGTGTGTACATGGGAATATAAAATTGAAATGGGTCTTCTTGTTTTTTTGGAAGGGATACGATTGAAAGAAGGGGAAATGGGGTTTTCACTTAGCACCCCTAAAGTTTTAGTAGGATTGCATAGTTATCCTCTTGATTAAGAAAGGTATATTTAGTCCAGAAACTTAAGAAGATATTTCATTTAGTATCTTACACTATGCATTATAATTCTTTGATAGATTTTGGAAAGCACATTTGAGGGCTTTGTTTTCCTTCGAAAACAATAGCAAAGGCATCCATTCGAGGTAAGGGATTATACCTCTAATTAGATAATTGATGTCTCATTTCAATTCGTAGGTTTCCATGAATTTTATTGAAAATGTCCGTCCTTGAAAATATTAAAAGTCAACCTTGGGTTGATACTTGCTTTAACTCCGTCGAACAACGTCTTTTGATAAAAGTCAAATATTTTAATATCTCCAACTTTTGTGACTTCATTTTAATATTTTTTTTGTACATGAAGTATTATTATTTGCATATCTCAATATGAATTGGAAATTCTTCACATGATCACTAAGCTAAACAACCCATGTTAATGGGGTATAATTGTAAATTGGCCTTTTAGGCATTTTTGTTCACTGCTGAGGATTAGCAGTGGGGTGTTCCGGAATCACTGTTTTGTATTTGTACTCCTTGTGGGATTTTGGTTTGATAAGGTCGATTGACCGCTTACGTGATCATGACTCTGTTAAAATATTCGTTTTGTAATGATTGAATCATATTGTTAATTTTTCCATTTTGTTCTTTTGAATAAATCCTGGAAGTCATCGTTCTCATTGCTATAGCCTCGTTGGAAAAAAAAAGATTGTTTATTTTGTGGTCACCTCTTCTTAGTATTCGGAGGGTTCCGTATATGAACTTACTGGACATTGTTCGCTTACCCTTTCGTATTCTCTGTTCTTTCAGGTAAGCACTAGATGGAGGATGATTTGAGAATTTTCATATTTTAAATTTTATGTTTCTAGACATTGAATAATGATGTAAGACTTTTTGAGTTTAAATTGTAAGTATGTCAGTTTAGATTGAACCCTAGACCGTTTGGGTTGCAATAATGATCAGAGAATAATTTTGATGTATTCAAAATGAATTAATTATGTATTGTCTTGGTAAGAGTAACGGACTCAAGGTTGGGACTCACAAACAGGGGACCGAAATTTGGGTCGTTACAAGTTGTTACCCTGATTATACATCTTGGCAAAGAAAGTGTCAGAAATATCAAGAAAATAACACTCTTCTATTTTAGCACATGAGTCAATATTGGTAGACTCTAGAGGGAAGAAAGATTTTAATGGGGACACCGACCCCTTTTGGGATCGATCTAGGGGGTGATACGGGTCATCACAAGAACCAAGATTGTCGGCCTTGTTTTTCACGGCACACAAGTGGGAACCCGCACTATCCCTAGAATTCTCACCGTCATTTGACAAAACTTCACAATCATCAACATAGGAACACGCCTCACTATCATCACTAGGATATTTCATGGCATCAAACACAGAAATTTCAATTTTTTCACCAGCCACATTCCTAAACAGTTTGCCATTCCTCACATTAATAATGGTGTTGGTCGTCGCCATGAAAGATCTCCCAAGTAATATGGGTGAATCACGGCGACTACCTTCACTTCTTGGCATCTCCAATACCACAAAATCAACAGGTATAATCAAAGAATCAACCTGAACTAAAACATCATCCACAATACCCAAAGGTCTTTTAATGGACCTATCAGCGAGTTGTAAGGCCATTGTGGTGGGTTTTAATTCAGGAAGACCCATCTCAAGATACAAATAATATGGCAATAAATTAATGTTGGCGCCAAGGTCCAACATAGCTTTCACCCTCTTGGACTCCCCCATAGTAATAGAAATCAGAAAGCTTCCGGGGTCTTTCAATTTGGGTGGAAGGCTATGTTGTACCACAGCACTAGCATTCGCACTCATCAAAACCGTCTCATCTGTCCCATACTTAAATTTCCTGGAGTTTATTTCTTTGAAATTTTTTTCATAAGCTGGAACATTTTTTATCACATTTAAAAGAGGAAGATTTATATTTACCTTTGAAAACATATCAATCAATTCCTTCATTTGATGATCCAACTTATTTCTTAAAAATCTACCAGGAAATGGTACAGGAGGTACATATGGCTTGGGGGTTGGAGAATCAACTTTAGAATTTTTTCCCCCATGTCACTTGTACTCTTTTCACTCACATCATTACTATTATCTAAAACAGGAGGGGGAGGAGAAGATGAAGACGGAGTTACCTCATTACCTACCTGTTTGCCATTTCGGAGGGTGATAATGGCATTTGCTTGATGTGGTTGGCTCGGAAAGGAACCAGGTTTATGACCTTGTAGGGCGGTTGCCAATTGCCCAATTTGAGTCTCCAACTTCTAAAGGGCAGCTTCATGGTTCTTGGAAGCTTGTTGACTGTTAGTCAAATATATGCTTAGGTTTAGAATTGCTTAAACCCAATCACAACAAGCATTAATGTGGACCCCTAATTTTAATTAGACCCAATAGAATTTTTCTATGTATGATAGGTCCCTTAATGCTAGTGCCAGTGTTTTTTATTTCATGTAATTTTCTCAAGACCTTGAAGACTTGAAGGTGTGAAGATTTGCTCCCATGATATTTTCTGTGAGCTACTCGGTTTGCCACCCTAACCGGTTGAATTCCTAACCGCTATGTCAATCTAACCGGTCGCCTATCTAGCCGATGTAACCTTCACAGGTTGCATCCTATCCTTTGCCGGTTAAGGCTTCCTCAGCAAGCTTTCCTCAGCCTAGCCTAACCGAAGCATTTATTGCTCCCAACTACCCAGCAATCCCCTTAGCTAAAGTTGGTAAGGCAAGCATGCTGAATAGACGCTGAAGTGACATTCCTACGGCTGTCAGAAGCTCAAAATAGATTGTCAAAATGACCAGTACTCACATCCTTTCAACCACTCAAGGAAAAATCTTCTCTCTCCTATCTCAGGCATTTAATGCAAAGATCCTTCAATTCAAAGGCATGCCTGATCAAGTCATCATTGCAATCTCTTCAAAGACAACGGCTCCTTTTCAAAGTTCTCTATAAATAGCTTCCCTGGAGCATTGAAGAAGGTTGGTGCATTTATGATTCTTGAGAGTGAGTTGCTCTGAACTACCATCCTGAAAACTCCATAGTTCAAGGCATTCAATTCAGTCCTCTTATTCACTAGACATCTCTGTTAGGACTTATACACTGTGCACCTCAATCAATAGTGTAGTGTTCCTTCATTAGATTACATTTGGAACACATTGATTGATTCACACACAACACCCTAGAGAAATCAGCTCAACTTGTGAGCACATCTCTAGAAAACACCAGGTCTTTATTGTAGCACGATCCGTTAGTGGTCACCTTTAGTTTGGCAGCCTTCAATCATTGGCTTGCAACTTGTAATAGGTAGATACCATTAATATAGTAGTGCACTTTCACAAATCCAAGTTCTGACCAAACTTGGTAGAGGACGTAGCAGTTATTTAACACTGTGAACCTCTTCAAACAATGCGTCATTCTTCTGAGCGTTTGTTTATTTCTGTGTTGTTGTAACTGGTTGACATTCTCTCAACTGGTCACAACCTATTGACTCAACCTACTGCTCAACTTGTTTGTCTTACTTGGAAATATAATTTGTCATGTTTGCATAAGGATTTTTAATGGACTGCTTTTGAAAACTCTACCTAACCTGTTGAAAACCTAGCCTAACCTTTATTCCGCTGTGCAAAACTTATCAAACGGTTAGCAAGTGTGTTTTCCTCAACCTTTTATTAAGACTAAGAGTTTTTAAGCAAAAAAGTTTTAATCAGGCTATTCACCCCCCCCCCTCTAGCCTGTTTCCTACCTTTCAGGACCTAACAATTGGTATCAGAGCTTACAATTTTCGAAAATCATTTTTCCAAGCTTAACCGCTTAAATTGCCAATTCCAAAATGGCAGGAAAAATCATGCAAACATACAACTTGACATCCGTTCCCATGTTGAACGATAACGAATTTCCAGTATGGAAAAACAGAATCATGCGGTACTTGGATTCAATAGATGATAGGTTAACTACTGTAGTCAGAGATGGTCCAATGACACCCCCGAAAATCAATCTTGCAACAAGAGCACCCAAAACTCCTCTCATGGATCATGCAGATAGAGAGTCTGAACAAGACTTTGAGGTTTATGAAACTTATGTGCCAAAACCTCGTGAAGAATGGACTGAGGATGACAAACTTTGTGATTCCTTAGACCGAAAAGCATTGCACATAATAACCTCAGGACTTGATGACAGACTGTACAAACAAGTACAATGCTATGAGACCGCTCAACAAGTGTGGCAGAGTCTACTCAGATACTTTGAAGGAGATCAAGTGGCCAAGGACAACAGACTCTACAAAAGCGTTGCTGAGTTTGAGTCCTTCAAGAAGAATCCAAATGAGACAATGAAGGTAACGTATATGCTATAGATTTAAACAATATCTCGAATGTTACTAATGTTTGTTTTGTAGCTAAGAACATCAGTGAGAATTCCTGGCTATGGCACAAGAGACTCGCCCACCCGAACTTCAAATATCTATCCAAGCCGGCCAATAAAAATCTTGTCGCCGGCTTACCTCTGTGTCTGGCGATCATGGAAGGAAATGTAGAGCCGCCAATTGGGAAAACAACATAAAGAATCTTTCCACAAAGAAGCCCTGCATGTCCACTTCTAGGTGCCTCCAAATGCTACATATGGATCTGCTTTGGCCCCACAACTACTGCGCTTGGGGGGTAGCAGATATGCCTTGGTTGTTGTAGACGATTTCTCAAGATATACCTGGGTAGAGATGTTTGCTTCAAAAGATGATACATATGAAGTTGCTACCAGATTATTCCGTCTACTTCAAACCCAAAAAGAATGTGATATCATCAGTATGAGGTCAGATAATGGAACGGAGTTCAAAAATCTTGGGATCGCCAAGCACCGTGATGATCACGGAATAGACCATAATTTCTCAGCCCTGGTACACCGCAACAAAATGGTGTAGTTGAGAGAAAGAACAGGACATTGATCGAAGCCGGAAAAACAATGATATCCGAAGCTAGGCTTCCCAAGTATTTTTGGGCCGAAGCTATACACACATGCCTTGCTTCACCTGCATAGATCTTTGGTCAACAAGTTTCACAACAAGACCCCTTATGAGCCGTGGCGTGGCAGATCCCCAATATTAGTTATTTCAAGATCTTCGGCCGCAATGCTATGTTCTTTACAACGGTAAAGAACGCCGAGGTAAATTTGATGAAAAGCCGATGAAGGCATTTTTGTGGGATACGCCAAGCACAAGAAGGCATTTAGAGTTTTTAATAAACGGTTGTTGAAAATTGTTGAATCTGCTCATGTTACTTTTGATGAATTTGATTTGCTAGAGTCCGACAAGGCTCCAAATTGTACCGATAGTTCTCGTGTTTTTGAGACAAGTGAAACAGATAATTAAAACTCTAATCAATCCACCAAAGATCAACGCAAATCGCCTCCGCTCAACCGTCGCCTTCTAGTGGTGTAACCTATAGAGACCTAGTTGATGACTCCTTCTTTCCTCAATCGGTTAGGCAATCAATTAGTCAAACTCACCACCCGATCCCTTACCAACTAGTCCTCATATTACAACTCCCAATTCATCACCCGAAGCCGAACCAATTTCACCCATCAACTTACCATTTCCATCTCCAATTACCGACCACCATCATCCCACCCTCACCTAACCGATCACCTCAACCGGTCTCCTCTCCCTCAACCGATTCCACTCCTCCCATAGAAACCTTAAGACAGAATCGGTCAGTCAAGACCTACCTAGGGAAGTGAGATCAGCTTAGAAATCATCCCTTAGAAAATGTTATTGGTGATGTCTTTGGACCTAGATTGACTAGAGGCCAATTAAGAAACTTAGAAGAACAACATGGTTTATTTTCCTCTCGCTATGGTCTCCAACATAGAACCAAAGAAGACTCGATGAAGCACTTGATGACCCCACTGGGTAGAAGCTATGCAAGAAGAGCTTAACCGCTTGATAGATGCAAAGTTTGGGAATTAGTGCCTAGACCTAGTGATCAAACAGTGATTGGAACGAAATGGGTGTATAGAAATAAATTGGATGAGTCTCGGAAAAATTATAAGAAATAAAGCCGATTAGTGGCAAAAGGATATAGACAGGAGGAAGGAATAGACTATGATGAGACTTTTGCTCCCGTAGCTAGATTAGAAGCCATTAGGTTATTTCTTGCCTATGCAGCCTACAAAGAATTTAAGCTATATCAAATGGACGTGAAAAGTGCCTTTCTCAATGGTGAACTTCAAGAGCTTGTTTATGTAGATCAACCTCCCGGTTTTGAAGATCCTAAGAAGCCTAATCATGTCTACAAGTTGAATAAAGCTTTGTACGGCCTCAAGCAAGCACCTCGAGCATGGTATGAAACTCTCTCCAAATTCCTACTTAGTGAGAAGTTCGAGCGAGGTAAAATCGACACCACTTTATTTATTGCAAAGCATAATGGTCATTCATTGTTAGTTCAAATATATGTTGATGACATAATTTTTGGATCTACTAACGAAAAATTATGCAAGAGATTTGAGAAACTTATGCAGAGCAAATTTGAGATGAGCATGATGGGTGAGCTAACCTTTTTCCTTGGACTTCAAGTCAAGCAAACCCAAGAAGGTATTTTCATCAATCAAGCCAAATATACCAAAGATCTAATCAAGAAATTTGGACTTGATTCCGCTCATCCTCAAAGCACTCCCATGGCCACAAATGTACACTTAGACAAAGACGAATCCGGTAAGAAAGTAGATATGACACTCTACCGAGGTATGATAGGTTCTCTACTTTACTTAACCGCGAGTAAACCGAGATATCATGTTTGCCGTATGTGTATGTGCTAGATTTCAAGCTGACCCTAGAGAATCTCATTTGCAAGCGGTCAAAAGAATCATCAGATATCTTGTGGGAACTGCTAACTTAGGTTTGTGGTACCCGAAAGATTCATCGTTTACACTAATTGGTTATTCGTATGCCGATTTTGCAGCTTGTAGGGTCACCAGAAAAGTACTAGTGGAACTCGTCAATTTCTAGGTAACCGGTTGGTTTCCTGGTCGTGCAAGAAACAGACATCAATTTCCACTTCTACGACTGAAGCTGAGTACATAGCCGCTGGAAGTTGCTGTTCACAAATTCTATGGATGAAGCAACAACTGGTGGACTATGAAATCCCTCAAGAAGTATGTCCTATTTATTGTGATAATACCTCAGCCATATCAGTCTCCAACAATCCTGTGATGCATTCAAAGACCAAGCACATAGACATCAAATATCACTTCCTCAAGGATCACGTTGAAAAGGGTAACATTGTTCTTTTAAAAGTCCATACTGATTATCAACTAGCTGATATTTTGACAAAACCTTTGGACATTAAAAGATTTGAATTCCTTAGAGGAGAACTAGGCATGATTGATATTCGTTAATTTATTGTGCTAACCTTGCTGTCTGTAAAAGCTCTCAACCGATCATGATGATGCCTCATTTGATTATGCTCAACCGATGCTCTTGTCCTACTCTCAACCGGTATGAAAGATACCCTAACCGATGGTCCCTAACCGATGCAAAAGTCGTCTCTCCTAACCGACCAATTTTCTTTGTCTAACCGATCATATCCTGACCGGTCAAGCCTAATGTGGTGACGTCATCTCAACCGATTGATCATCACCGAGCCGACAAGTCCCATCAATCCTATCAGCCGTCTACCGCCTTTCCCTATACTGACAAAGCATCATTGATGTTTCCCACTCCCTCCTACTACCGTCCTTTTTGTACTTGATGATTGGTCAAATTTAAAATTTTGTGACCAAAAAGGTAACTTCTGTATCTTTCCAGTTTATCAAAAGGTTATCTTTTTGTCATTATTGCATTATGGTTTAATCAGTGCTGCACACACGTACCTAGTTTTTATCCCACATATTTAAAATCGTGTTCAATATCTTTTTAAATATCTGTGCCATGCAGTTGAAACGTTTTCTTTATTACAAGAAACCTCTCCGTCTTCTATCACTCTCTTCTATATAAGGAAATTCAATACTTCATTCAAACTTTCCGATTTCCTCTCTCTCTCTCCAAAAGCTTTGAACTTTCAAGTATTCAAAATCCATTCTCTTTGTTCTTCGAACTCTAATCCTTTCTGGTAAAGTTTTTCTAACTACTCCAATTCTTTTAACTTGAAGAACTAGAACTATTTTCAAAATCATAACCCCACTTACATTGTTTTCGTTTGAAATATGTTCTAACTTAGAATGTTTTTGATTCCTAAATCTTTTGACAGATGGCTCCCAAACCGACTAAGAAAGACATTTTCGGAGGTTACATTCTACCAAGCTTCTTCGAATCAAGAAGGGAAGACCTCCAAGCCATGCTAGTTGCTTCCGGTTGTTGCCGTTCTTGATGCCGAGGGGAATGATGATATTCTCAGATGAGCTTGTCAATGAGTTCTTCAACAATGGAGTGGTTGATGATAATCCCAAGCCCGGTGTTGTTTCTCACATTACTTCTTCTGTTGGTGGTTTTTCTGTGGATTTCTCCCCATCCTCCATAGCCGAAGCATTCCCTACTCTTCCCTCAACTGGTTCATCTTCTGTCACTTCAAAGGATATGGAAGCCGCCTGGGCCACCGTCCGTGGAACCGATCCATTCGTGACCGGTGAAGGGAACAAGAAAGCTGATTTGGACGCTGTTCACTATGCCCTAACTGAAGTCATTGACCGATGTGTGATTTGCCGGTCTGGCTCTCATCATTGTATCACCATGATACAATGGGAAGCGATGGCCGCCGTTATGCTTCAAAGGAGATTCAACTGGTGCTCCTTCATCTATCGTGTTATCCTTATTGCATTCAAGAAATTCCAAAAGGAGAAGCCCTTGTCCAGATCTAACAAGGCCAAGCCCATTCATTATCTCTTAATGAGCAGAATCCTCATGAGAATTCCTTCTATCTTTACCATTTCTGGTGGTCAGCCTTCTGTTCCTAAGTCCTTTGTCAAAGCTTTCGACAAGGCCGATCAAGCAAGGATTCTTAGAGAAGCCAAACCGATGGCCCCCATTGCTGCTCCAACCGAAGCCCAACCGGCTAAGAAGAAGACCTCTCAACCGAAGAAGAAGCAGACAACCGATATCCCCAAACCGGTCTCTCAACCTCAGTCTTCTCAACCGATCCCTTCTCCGGCTAAAAGAAAATCCCCTGAACCTGATACTGAAGACAGAGAACCCATCTCCACTGTTATCCGACCTAAAAAGTCTGCTAGAAAACCCTCCAAACCAGTCTCTCCTCCTCCAGCCACTTCAAAATCAAAGCCAATCCCAAAAACTCCTTCCCAAATAGCCAAGGAAAATGCAGAAAGGAGAAAGAGAATTGAAGCTGATATTTCTTCATTCATACCCTTTATCCCCAACCGTTTACTTAGCCATGACACCTTGACCGATGATATACCTATCACCGGTCACGCCTCTAATCCCTCTTACCGACGATGCCAACCGATCAGAAATCCTACCTTCCACATTTTCCATAACAATCCATGGGCTATCTACCCTCGCCCGCTCCCCTCTCCTAGTTGGGTTTATCCTATTGATCATTTGCCGCCGTTTATTCGGAAGTTGCTTCAATTCCATGAAATCAACAAGTCTTCCGTACCGGCCGGGCAACATCCAAGACTATATTGATTTTGGAAACCGACATATCGAGAAGGGCGTGTACTTCAGCAGACCTTGCCGTCTCTCAGAAATTTTGATCTTTCCGCTTCTAGGCGCAGTCTTATCAAGGTATACAACAAATTTTTTGATCAGCTTCCCCTCAAATGGAACGCTGTTTTCTTAGCTCAAGATAGAATGAGGCAGGACATGATGGTCCAAGCTGTATGGGCTGACTTTGCTATTCTCTATGGAGCTGAAGATACCTTAATCGAGACAGATCTTTACCAGTCTGGGAGATATGAAATGGATATGGATACTCTTCCAAATTTTGACTCTGAACCGGTCTGCCTTGGCCCTAGAAAGAACCAACTGATCAGAAATGTGATGGATTTGTTGGATAATTTACTTGATATGGACAATGAATTCAAGGCGGCTGGAAATATTTCCTTAGCCAATTTCTTTTCTCATAGCTCACCCTCCTCCACCAAATGGCCTACGGTTACTGATGAAGAGATTGATGCTTTGTTTGAAGATGAGGAGGAAGAAAAAGAAAAATCTGAAGAGGTTGTTGAATCCATTTCCAGCTCAAGTTCTGATAATGATGATGATGAGGACAAACCTGACCGGATGGAGAGCTCGAATCAAGCTTTCACCACTCCCCAACCGATGGCAACGGTTAGAAGCTTGGGAGGAGGCATTACTGATACGTCACCGGTTACTCCTTTGGGAGGAGGCTCTACCGACATCCCAGCCTCTACTCAACCGATGACACCTCCACCGATTTCAATCCCTCCAACCGTTGTATCTTCTGAACCGGTTGAAGCCTCTCAGCCGATTGATCCTGATGATATCCTTCTTCAGCAAGCTGTGGCTGTTAGTCTATTTGATGTAGAGGAAAAACGGCTACAAGACCGAGCCGATGCTCTTGCCACTGCTCAAGCTCTTCAAGCTTCAATTCTTGACAGTCAAGTAAGAGAAATTCAGTCTATGCTTTCTAGCCCTCCAAGAGTTGAGGAGGAGACTCGGTCCGTACCTCCATCTTCTGCTATTCCTACTTCTGATGCTCCTGATGGAGATTCTGATTTCTTTGTGGAAGAAATTTCGGATGAAGAAGAATTTGATATCTTGGATCCTGCTATCCCACCGACTTATGCTGATCCTTGCGTTCTTCAAAAAGACATCTTCTCTCCCTTGAACTATTACACTACCAGATCTTCCATTCCTCGATCCCCTCATGGTATTCCACTCTTTGAACCCCATGAGAAGATTTCTAGCCGTGCTGAGTATAAATTGGTTTCTGATCCTCCTCCATTTTCCCATGAACTCAAAAAGTTGAAAGAAAAAGAAGTTAATGTCCCTTTCTACTCCGTCCCGTAACCGCTTGGCCCCGGAGAAACAAGTTCCAAAGCCCGTAAACCGGTTGCACTCAAACTTCGTCTTCGGTTTCCTCCACCCAAAGGTCAATCGGTCAAGCCCTCCAAAACCGATCACAGCTTGATCACCAAATTCCCTTCAAAGCGTAAAACCGACAGCCTCTTCTTCCCAATCTCAAAGACTTCGCCACATAAGAATTCAAGGTGGAGTGGCTCAACTCGCTGGACCGGATGAATGCACATTTTCCTCTCCCAACATTTTCATGCGTTATCTTTCGGTCAACAACCGTATTATTCAGGTTTTGGAGCTACGTATTGTGAGATGGTGCTACGAGGTTACTCACGTAGTCAAGGGTTAATGCCAAATGTGCCTCAGCCTTTCTATTTTGAGAAATGGCAATCCTAGGCCATGGAGCAACATTCGGCAAGCATCCCTTCTACTCCTTGCTCTCGTGGTTATTCCTTTGATTCGATCAAAGCAACATGCTTTAGCATTGGCTCCTACCGCAGCATCTTATTGCCTCCGCATTTGATGAAGCCCATGATGTTCGTAATGCTATTACTCTCACTTGAGTCCGACTCCCTATTCTCTTCTCGATCCCAATGATTTCCTCGTGTTCACCCCTCTATTGCTTCTTCAAGATCTGTTGATGAGGAGATTACTTTTTCTCCAACCGGTCAAGTTTCTAGGATCGGTCCAGTTCATGTCAGTGATCCAACCGATTCTTCAACCGATGCCTCTACCGGTTCTCCAACTCCATCCCTAACCGGTCGCTCTATTCCCCTCTCTGCACATTTAACTGAGAAGCCTCCCGTCGTTCCTCTTTCTCCACCAAATCCTTCCCTTGCCATTCAAGTGTTCATTCCCCAACCAGTTCAAGCCTTGACAATTGTTACTACTCCTCCAACTGATCCTCCGGCTATATCGGTTAGCTCTTCAACCGATGGCTCTTCAACCGATAATGATGCTGATCCGTCCCCTGATGTTCCTCAACCAGCTCCTGAAGATGAACTCAACCGTCCTGTTGTTGTTCGTGATCTTTGTGAACTTTATGATGCCCTGGTTGCGAGTATGGTTAAGTCCAATCAGGAGGAGGAAGAAAAGAGGCTAGACAGAATGGAGCACGGTTATGCAAAGGACCTAGCTAACTATGTGGCCGATTTGTTTGATAAAGATGCCAAGATAACCGATCTTTCCACTCAGCTAGGTGCCTTGACCCAGTTGAACAAGGAACTCCTGAACACTGCCAAGGATGCCCAAACCGATCTCAAGCTTGCAACCGAAGAAATCAAGAAGTCGAATCGAAGCTAGCCGATCAAGCCTCATTATTCGTAAAGACCAACACCGAGAGGATCAAGCTTAAGACTCGAAAATGAAGTCCTTAAGAAGATGCTAGTCGACCGTGATGCAGAAGTCTCCTAGGAAGAAAAGGAAGAGAGATGACAAGGAAGCCAAGAAGTCGCCCAAGAAATCTCGCACTCAACCGGCCACCCATCGGCTACTCCTCCTTCGTACCCTAAGGATTTTCCTCCAACCGATGATCCCGCTGCCCTGGCCTAGAATGTAACCGATGAGGAACTTGTCTTTCCATCTTTTGCTTAACCGGTTGAAGACTAATCAATGAGATTTCCTTAACCTCAAACTCTGTTGTTTTGAATGACTTATCTTTCCTTACTCTCTTTTGATTATTTTTGGATGTTCAAACGGTTCTAACTATTTCATTTTGCAGGTTTACTCATTCAAAAATATTTCACTTTATCTTGTTTTAAATTTCTAAGCTTTCAATCTTTCTGTAAGCTTTCTTAGGTTGCATCTATGATGTTACTTGACTTAGGGAATGACACATCTAAAATATAAATATTTAGTCATTCTTTTACTAAGTCAAAAATGATGCTAACCTAGGGTGATTGGACTTAAGCAATTAGGAGGAGATTGTTAGTCAAATATATGCTTAGGTTTAGAATTGCTTAAACCCAATCACAACAAGCATTAATGTGGACCCCTAATTTTAATTAGACCCAATAGAATTTTTCTATGTATGATAGGTCCCTTAATGCTAGTGCCAGTGTTTTTTATTTCATGTAATTTTCTCAAGACCTTGAAGACTTGAAGGTGTGAAGATTTGCTCCCATGATATTTTCTGTGAGCTACTCGGTTTGCCACCCTAACCGGTTGAATTCCTAACCGCTATGTCAATCTAACCGGTCGCCTATCTAGCCGATGTAACCTTCACAGGTTGCATCCTATCCTTTGCCGGTTAAGGCTTCCTCAGCAAGCTTTCCTCACTTAGCCTAACCGAAGCATTTATTGCTCCCAACTACCCAAGAATCCCCTTAGCTAAAGTTGGTAAGGCAAGCATGCCGAATAGACGCTGAAGTGACATTCCTACTACTGTCGAAGCTCAAAATAGATTGTCAAAATGACCAGTACTCACATCCTTTCAACCACTCAAGGAAAAATCTTCTCTCTCCTATCTCAGGCATTTAATGCAAAGATCCTTCAATTCAAAGGCATGCCTGATCAAGTCATCATTGCAATCTCTTCAAAGACAACGGCTCCTTTTCAAAGTTCTCTATAAATAGCTTCCCTGGAGCATTGAAGAAGGTTGGTGCATTTATGATTCTTGAGAGTGAATTGCTCTGAACTACCATCCTGAAAACTCCATAGTTCAATGCATTCAATTCAGTCCTCTTATTCACTAGACATCTCTGTTAGGACTTATACACTGTGCACCTCAATCAATAGTGTAGTGTTCCTTCATTAGATTACATTTGGAACACATTGATTGATTCACACACAACACCCTAGAGAAATCAGCTCAACTTGTGAGCACATCTCTAGAAAACACCAGGTCTTTATTGTAGCACGATCCGTTAGTGGTCACCTTTAGTTTGGCAGCCTTCAATCATTGGCTTGCAACTTGTAATAGGTAGATACCATTAATATAGTAGTGCACTTTCACAAATCCAAGTTCTGACCAAACTTGGTAGAGGACGTAGCAGTTATTTAACACTGTGAACCTCTTCAAACAATGCGTCATTCTTCTGAGCGTTTGTTTATTTCTGTGTTGTTGTAACTGGTTGACATTCTCTCAACTGGTCACAACCTATTGACTCAACCTACTGCTCAACTTGTTTGTCTTACTTGGAAATATAATTTGTCATGTTTGCATAAGGATTTTTAATGGACTGCTTTTGAAAACTCTACCTAACCTGTTGAAAACCTAGCCTAACCTTTATTCCGCTGTGCAAAACTTATCAAACGGTTAGCAAGTGTGTTTTCCTCAACCTTTTATTAAGACTAAGAGTTTTTAAGCAAAAAAGTTTTAATCAGGCTATTCACCCCCCCCCCTCTAGCCTGTTTCCTACCTTTCAGGACCTAACATTGACTTTTCGCCCTCAATTGATTATTTTCAGCCTGCATTTTCTCCATGGCCACTTCCCACGATTCCCTTTTTTGCTCATACTGTCCCGGTGGAGATTGAGGATGGAGAGGCTTATTTTGTTCTTGATTACCTCTCCATGAAAAATTTGGGTGTTGCCTCCACCCCGGATTGTATGTAATCGAATAAGGATTATTGTTTTGAGGGAACCGCTGGCGAAATCCTTGCATTGCATGTGCCTGTTCAGAATTAAACAGCAAACCACTTTGACACATGTTAGTAGCATGAGTGTTAGAACCACAGTTAGCACAAAAATCATTTACAACATTGGCACTTGAAGAAGCACCACCACTAGTCAATTTATCCAATTTTTTATTCAACATTGCTACTTGCATAGCCAAATCATTATTAGCATTCAACTCATGTACTCCCTATCTCTACCCCTAGAACCTTTCTATTGAGAATTGGCCCCTAACATTTCAAATAAATCTTGGGTTTGAGCAGCGGTTTTAGAACCTAGAAAACCACCCGCTGCATTATCGACCATAGCTTGGTCAACTTGGCTTAACCCACCATAAAAAGTTTGATGCAAAAGGGGGAGGGGAAAATTGTGATGGGGACACTGCACTTGCAACATTTTAAATCTATCCCACGCCTCATGAAAAGGCTCACCCTGATCTTGGGAAAACCCAATGATTTTCTGTCTGTATGTAGCAAGGGTGACATGTGGGAAATACTTACTCAGGAATGTGTCATGCAATTCATCCCAAGTCTGGATACTACTAGGAGGTAGTAACATAAGCCAAGTTTTGGCCGCTCCTTGGACAGAGAAGGGAAAACATTTAAGTCTCAATACTGCCCTTTGACTTCATATGCTTTCGCTGCATCAGTCAACACAATACAAGACACCGATGTGTCTACTCTGGGCCTAGCATACTCATTCATTATGGGATCTGCCATATCCCCTACTGATTCTTCTCCCTCGGTGGAAGAAGTTTCTAATTCACTTAACACTTCCTCTGTCTCGCCGACGAAATTTCGTAATCAGTTGACTCATGAATAGAGGGAATGCCCCTAGCGAGGCTATCAATATTATCGTTCACAGGAACCAACGCGGGATTCAAGGAACGTCTACCAAACATACACCGATTAAATTAACTTGTAATTCACAACAAGTCCCCGACAACGGCGCCAAAAACTTGATGGATAAAATTCCACTGTGTAATAAAACCTTGCAAGTGTACAAGTACCGAAGTAGCAGTGTATAAAAGTAACGGTCGAACCACAAAGACTTGTGTGAATAGCGAGTGAATTTAATTAATGTAAAAGTCACCAAGGGGAGGGTTTTTTGATTTTGATTGATTAAACTAATAATGAAAACAAATAATTTAAACTAAATGAAAATAAAACAAAGATTGAATTCAAGATTGATAAATATTCACGAATTGGGTTTCACAACTATCTCATTCCTATGCTAATTTTATAAAACAATTACTAATCTTGTTCAAGAAATTGTTCACTTTAATAAGAGTTGGGACGGTTAGATGGCCGGGTTGCAACCCTATTATTACTTCGATGTGATGTTTTTCGCAAGGTCTACAAACATCCAAGTAATACATTTGAAAACCAAGGAACAAATGATTTTAGACCCTTTTGATTTCCGCAATGTCTTCAATTGGATCTATTCAATGGAATCTAGGTCAATGTAAAAACTACCCACGCAAGTTTAGTAATTTAAACCCTAGTAATTTAAAGACCAACAATATCAATCAATAATGTTGAAGTCTAAAAATAAATTAAGCAAATTTCATTGAACAAGAACAAGAAAAGTGTGGAAGAATTAAAACATTATTAGCATAAGAATTCGAAAATTGTTACATCCAATCAGCGAATAAATAAAATTAGCTACTCATAATAAAAATTGAAAATACAGAAATAAAATAAAGAAATAAAACCTGGACTTCGAATCGTAATAAAAATAAAACAATGGAATTGTTCTTGTTCTTATTTCCTGGGAATAGTCATCTCCTTCCCTTTTTTCTCTCAAAACCAATGCTTGATTTTATATATTAAAAACCTAGGTTGCTGAAGCTGGACAACTGCCGTGTACAATAGGCCCAAACCAGGCCCAACTCCGTCCGCAAATGGCAGGCGGTCGCCCAAGTGTGCCCAGCGGTCGCTCACTAGAACAGAAGGTTTCACGGCCTAGTTTTATCATCTTTAGCGGTCGCCTATGTTGCCTTCAGCGACCGCCCATGACAACAGTCACTTATTAGCATTTTTCCTTTGCCTGCCCAGCTTGGCCCAGCCTTGGCCTTGTTCCTCGGCCAGCCATGGTGTGATTTTGGGGCCACTGCCTTGATGTTGGCCAGCCACATGCAACCTTGTCTTGGCCCCAACTTGGATTCGTTTCGTAACGTAAATGCACAGTCGCACTTTGGTCGCTATAAAAATTTCTTTTTCACCTAGGACCTTGAAATTTTATCTTTTCACTTTGGCCCCTGAATTTTATAATCTCAAATTCCTCTCCAATTTTCCATGATTCCATTTTGGTCCCTGAATTTCCAAAATTTACATTTTGACCCTTGAACTTCATAATTTCAGTTTAGTCCTCAGCTTTTCAGAATTGCAATTTGGTCCCAAAATTTCCAAAGTAGGCACAAATCTTCTATTTTTAGCAGTGTTGCACATCGACCCCTGTACTTTCAAAACGCTACAAAAATACATTAAATTTCCAAGGTTTCGAGCATCAATATATATAAGTCCCTTAACATTTCTTATTCTCAAATCAGTCCCTTAACTTTTATTAATCTTAAATCAGTCCTTGATATTTCATAGTTACACTTTGCTCCCCTAAACTTCTTTTATACTCAAATCAGTTCTTACATATCCTTTCATTTCAACTTTAATCCCTTAACTTCAAAAAATTCAGATCAGGTCCTCACGACATTCACCAATCAATCACTAATGTATTGGCCTTTCCATTTGATTTGAACAACCACCATTCTGAAAATAACAAAAAAATGAAAAATTCAGTTCAAAACGGATCTGGAAAATTAACAAATAAAAAATAAAAAAAAACAGATCTCCTTGAAATCCCAGTTGAAAATAGATCTAAAAAGAAGTTGGAGATGAATACGAAGAAACTTAGACGGAGGAAGATTGAGAGGCGACAACAATGGGAGAATAAAGATGGAGGCGAAAATGGGGAATAGAGACGGCGACATAGATGGAGGAAGGCGACAACGATGGGCGGGGTTAAAGATTTCATGGGAAATATGAAAGTGCAGGCAGGGCCATCGCCGGAGAAGATGGTCAGTAAAATGGAAAGGAGAGAGGATAGAGAGAGGAAGGGTGGGGTGAGGGAGTGTTTATGTGAGAGAAGAGTGTTGGTGAGAAAATGTAGGAGAGAGGGGTAGGATTTTTTTAATGGATTTGGTTGGGTGATTGTGGGCCTTTGATGTTAATAAATGAATGGTTGAGATCAAGTAGTGGAGATGTTATGTGATGATCCATGTGAACCTTTAATAACGAATGAAAAAATGACACCTCATATATGCTTTTATTATTTTTTTTGTTTTTACTATGGTTATTAGTAATAATACACAGTTATAATAATAACAATTGTATAATTAGTGTGAATACTTACTACTATAATTAATAATACTTCTTAAAATAATAATAATAATATTAATAATAATAATTGTTGTTAATAATCATTAGTGTTTGAAATAGCCCGGATCCGAGAGGCAGCGCATTCGCGCCCCGGCATCTGGCAATCTTTCGCGTTGGAGCGATGTGTCTCGCCGTTTTTGTTTTGTAGAGTCGTCACGCCGTTTTTATTAAGCCCAAAACATTGAAAAAGGGCATCAGTTTAAAGATAATTTTAAACTGTTTTTGTGTGATGAGATTTTGAGTTCGGAGGTCAGATGACTCCCCGGGAAGAGAATATTAGAATATTAGAGCTCACTCGAGTAGCCTCGTAAAACGAGTCTTTCGGATACCCCTAATATCCTTTAAATGTTGTGTGTGTGTGTGTGTGCTTTTAAAAATGCATGCTGTATCGGATGTCTACATTGTATGCTATGTATGGAAATGTATTGAAATAGTATAGGAAGGAAGCCTTACCAATGTTGGTTCGTGTCTGTCTTCCGCTGGGAATAGTGTTTGAGGTCGGAGTAGCGTTCCGGTACGGATCGGGATTGCTTCGGAGATGCCGGTTGTCCGCGACGTAGTTTCGGCGTGAGTTGAGGTTGTAGGCTGCGTTCGGGCAGAGGTTCGGCGCGCGTGGGGATCGTCGGGATCACTCGCAGAGGTTCGGCGTGCGTTGTGGTGGCAGGAGTCACTCGGCGTAGTTTCGGCGTGGTTTGGGATCGTCGGTTTGACTCGGAAAGAGCCGGGACACCGTGGAAAGACCGTGCAAGGCCTCTGAGTACCACGAGGGGCCTCAAAGTACCTCGAGAGTGCCTCGAGGCAGCGCGGGAGCGTCCCGAGAGCGCTCGGGAGGCTTCTGAGCACCACAAGTGGAGCTCAAGGCCTCAAGGATCCGAAAGGGGCCGGAGTGCCTCGAGAGGACTTAGAGGGGAGCCGAAGGCTAAGGGAGGAAGAGAGAAGAGGGAGGTGTGTGAAAATGAGGAGGGGGAGCCCTCTATTTATAGTAAAAATTTCGGAGCAAAGAGGTCCGTACGAACCTCCTTGGTTATCCGTAATTTTGGATTTCCTCGATTTGAGGGAATCTGCAATGATGGTGAATATTCGAATGATGATGTCCCCCATGCAAGAAGGTCCGTACGGACCAACTCAAAGATGCAAAGAGGTCCGTACGGACCAACCATGCATTTGGGTAATCATTTCTTCCGGATTTGAGGGAATATTGTGGACTTTAAGGATTCAGAATTATGACAAGAAAGAGGTCCGTACGGATCAATATTGCTTTCCCAATTTCCCGAAAATTCCCAAAAGGTCCTTTTGTCCCTTTTATCCTGTGAAGGCTCCTCCCTTGGTTTGGTTGGGGGTTTGAGAGGGTTTTGAGAGGGTTTTGAGTGCCAGAGGTCTCCGAGACTGCGTTGATGAGTCTCGCGGTGTTTCCCGTGTGTTTGAAAGGGGTGATCCAGATTGGGGTACTTACGAAGCCCTCGACGACGTCACTTATGAAAGAAGTGGGGTCGCCGATAAGATAAGGGTCCTAATCTGGATCGCGTGGCCGGGAGAGGAAGTGACCGTGAGGGTCAATGTGAGGACGTGGTGGTGTCCTTTTGTGTGACCGTTTAGGTCAATAGGCCGGACCCCGTGATAGGATTCCTACGTATCCCCGGCGGGAATCAAGCCTGGTCGTAGTTCGGTGTGGGGTGAGTGTTTTTGTGAATGCGGGCGTGGTGGTGCCCTGAAGTGTCGTGTGACCGCCGAGGTCAGTGGTAAGGACGTGGTGGTGTCCCGGGTGACCGCATAGGTCGATGGGAAGGACGTGGTGGTGTCCTAGGTGACCGTATAGGTCGATGGCCGGACCCCGCGATAGGATTCCTACGTATCCTCGGCGGGAATCAAGCCCGGTCGTAGTTCGAGGTCGTGAATTTGTGAGTGCATGTGGGCGTGGTGGTGCCCCGAAGTGTCAGTGTGACCGCCGAGGTCGGTTGTAAGGACGTGGTGGTGTCCTAAGATGTGGTGACCGCCGAGGTCAATTGTGAGGACATGGTGGTGTCCCGGGATGGAAATTTTACGATTTTCCTAATCGGGTGGTTTAAGGCCTTCCGGCCGGAGATAGAGTGAGGACTTGAATCGTCTTCGATTGCGGCTGGTGCCACGCCGGGAGGACTTTGAATCGTCTTCCGGCGGCGGCTGGTGCCACGCCGAGGACTTTGAATCGTCTTCCGGCGGCGGTTGATGTTATGCGCGAGGACTTTGAATCGTCTTCTAGCCGCCGTGGGTGCCACGCCGAGGACTTTGAATCGTCTTCGCGGCGGTTGATGTAATGCGCGAGGACTTTGAATCGTCTTCTAGCCGCAGCTGATGTAATGCGCGAGGACTTTGAATCGTCTTCTAGCCGCAGCTTGATGTAATGCGCGAGGACTTTGAATCGTCTTCTAGCCGCAGCTGATGTAATGCGCGAGGACTTTGAATCGTCTTCTAGCCGCAGCTTGATGTAATGCGCGAGGACTTTGAATCGTCTTCTAGCCGCAGCTTGATGTAATGCGCGAGGACTTTGAATCGTCTTCTAGCCGCAGCCAGGGAGGCGCTGGCCGCCTTGTGCTTTGAGAGGCGTAGATGCCTTTGTGTTTTTGCATGTTGAGTAGAAGGTTGGACTTACGATGACTGCCGGTGCTTGCGCCGCCGTTGAAGTGGGCAAGGATGACGGCCGGTGATTGCTTCACCATTTGGCATTTTGGAGGCGCTTCGTGCCTTGGGACTTGTACTCGGAGGTGTTGGCTCCTTCTTGTGCTTGTTTTGCCGCTGAGCGGGCAAGGATGATGGCCGGTGTCGGGGATATGTAGTCTTGTATGACTTCCCTTTCGACTTGTCGAGGAGCTCGGCCACTTTGATGGCCGCTGAAGCTAGCTGGCGGGTTCGGCTTACATCCGATGCTTGAATTGCTGGGATGCATGACCTCGTAGGGCCCTTTTCTCGTTGGGAAGATGACTTCGACCTCTTTTGAGGGCCAAACGGTCGAGTTGTCGCTGAGCCGTTTGGAGGCGTCTTGTGCCTCGAGATTCGTGGGCCGGGAGGTGTCGTCTCCTTCTCGAATTGCCGTCTGGGCGTTTTGGAGGCGTCTCGTGCCTGGGATTCGTGCCGGGAGGTGTTGGCTCTTCTCGAATTGCCGCTGAGCGGGCGGTGGCTGGAATTGCCACTGGAGTGGCGAGGACCGGTCTTACGCCGACGGCCGGTGTTGAATTGCCGCTGGCGGGCGAGGACCTGGTCTTACGTTGACGGCCTGGTTGAATTGCCGTTGAGTGGGCGAGGACCGGTCTTACGTTGATGGCCGGTGGTTGAATTGCCGTTGGAGTGGGCGAGGACCGGTCTTACGCTGACGGCCGGGGATTGAATTGCCGTTGGAGTGGGCGAGGACCGGTCTTACGCTGACGGCCGGTGGTTGAATTGCCGTTGAGCTGGCGAGGACCGGTCTTACGCTTGACGGCCGGTGGTTGAATTGCCGTTGAAGTGGGCGAGGACCGGTCTTACGCTGATGGCCGGTGGTTGAATTGCCGTTGAAGTGGGCGAGGACCGGTCTTACGCTGATGGCCGGTGGTTGAATTGCCGTTGGAGTGGGCGAGGACCGGTCTTACGCTGACGGCCGGGGATTGAATTGCCGTTGAAGTGGGCGAGGACCGGTCTTACGCTGATGGCCGGTGGTTGAATTGCCGTTGGAGTGGGCGAGGACCGGTCTTACGCTGACGGCCGGTGGTTGAATTGAAGGGTTAGGGACCATTCTCGCACTTGGATTTGCCGGAAAAGGCCTTAGGACGCCTGGGGCAAAGATTATAAGGGCAGTGAAAGTAATTTGGCCACCCTTGCAAAGAGGTCCGTACGGACCAACCTCGTTGCAAAGAGGTCCGTACGGACCACTTTGGCTTTTTACAGCTCCTGTGTTTTGACCGGGTTTAAATGCCGAGGCTCCCTTCCCCATTTCCTTCTTCTTCCGTGCGTGAACCAGAGAGAGAAAGAGAGAAAATCCTCCATTTTTAACCAAAATCAACAATTTTCTTAGCTTGAATTGCTTGCCATGGCTGAAGGATCTCGAAGGAGTCGTCGTCAACGCAGTCAAGAGGTGGTCGAGCAACGGATGGAGCTCCAAAGGAATTGGATTTCGTTCGCTCCATCTTCGAAGAACCCGGATGTCTTGTATCCGAATCCGGAGGTGCACAATCGTCGCTCTATGAACGTCTTCTGGGAGGTAAGAAATCTGCTCCGTTTGATTCCCTCGTCAATTTTTGAATGCTAGAACTAGGTTTTAGTTTTTCGCATTTTTGAATTTTTTGTTATTATTTTATGCCTTTTTGTGAAATTCTTGATGAATTGTTGAAAATGGACATGTAAAAATTGTGGGTATGTGTATTTTGTGCAGAAATGTGTTGATTAGCTTTTATTTGTGAAAATAAAGTGCCTCTCTAATGAAATGCATGCTTTGGTGTTTTGTACCGTATGCTATTTATGTATGTACATTATGAGAAAAATTATCGTGTAGTGATAATTTTTGTGAAAAAATGTGACATGTGCCGTGTTTTGTGACGGGTTATATGTGAAAGTGTGTGCCGTGTAGGGACGGATTTTTTTTTTTTTTTTTTTTTTTGAAAAATGTGCTATATAGTGTGTGCCGTGTTTTGGGTGACGGACTCGTGGGGAAAATATGTGCAATATGTGCCGTGTTTTTGTGACGGGTTATATGTGAAAGTGCAGCGGTGGTTTTTGGGTGACGGACTCTGTGGGGAAAATATGTGCAATATGTGCCGTGTTTTTGTGACGGGTTATATGTGAAAGTGTGTGCCGTGTAGGGACGGATTTTCTTTTGAAAATGTGTCGTGTAGGGTTTAATCCCCCCCCCCCTTTTTTCTTTTGAGAAAATGTGTACAGTGGGTGCCGTGTTTTTGTGACGGACTGCATGGGAAAAATTATATGCATGATATATGTGAAAATTATGTGCAATATGTGCCGTGGTTTTGTGACGGGTTATATGTGCCTTTGTTTTATATTAAGTAATCGTGATTGACGTACCTTTGCCGTGTTTACCTCGCAGGATGCGGGGCTTATGGCCGGGAAGGCCAAGAGGATGAAGACTCTGGATCGCCGAGGCCGTTGTTGAGCCGTGGCAATGATGCCCGATATTTCCGTGGACGGTAGGCCGAGTCCCCTGAGGCCGGTTTCTACGCTTCCGCCCGGGGGTGTTCGCCGAGAACCCGGCCGGAGTTTCGACACGAGGAAGAACAAGAGCGTCTTCCTTGGCCTTTCGAGTACCGGTGGGATACCACCCACACCTTCCATCCGAGCCGGGAGAGGTGACGGTGACGCCGACCGACTTTGCTGCGATCACCGGCTTTCCTTCAAAGGAGGGCCGGTACGGTGGAGGGATATGATCTCCGATGTGGTGCCGACCGAGCCGCCGGGCTTTGAGCCTCGTCCTCGCAGGGCCCGGGCATGTTGTATAGCGACGTGGAGCCGAAGATCACGGCCAAGATTGGGGCCTACATCCGGGTACCGGCCAGTGACACGGAGCGCTTGGCGCGCTCCTTTTTGTGGTATGCACCGTCCGAGACTTTGTTCTCGAACCACGCGACCGCGGCTCCCTTTGCTCGTTGGAGAGCTTCGATTGACTGGATAGGGTCTCGCGACATTGCTTGGGGCGAGGCGTGCTTGGCCGAGCTCTACTTCTCCTTGGACCGGTTTAGCCGGGTGCGCGCTCGTTGGCCTGTTTTGACTTTGCTCGGAGGTATGAGTTTATTGCCGTTTTTGATTTAGCAACTTGTCTTTTCTCCATTGTCTTTTGCACCGAGCCTTCTCTCGTTTTTGTCACGTGTGGTTTTATGAGGTTTTCCAATGCTTCCCGTGGGATAGAGATCCGGGGGCCGTTGCCGCGCACCGCTACGCTGGCCGGGCTCGTACGGCGAGGGAAGAGGAGGACCAGCAGGGGAAGCTCACCATCGCCTACGGGGATGTGCAGAGCCGTCCTGGAGAGGGATAGCCCTGGAGGGGTTCGTCTTGTTCCCGTGGGCTCCTGTGATGAGGGGGGATGAGTTCGAGGGGGCTCCCGAGGTGACAAACGGGCGAAGATGCCGCGGGCTTGACTTGTGATGTCATGTATCCGGGAGAGCGGGTCTTCCGGGCAAAGATGGCCCCGGTGTGCTTCCCGTGGCTCCGAGGGACCCTCCCTTTGGGATGCTTGATTCCCGGGACATGGACGTGCTCGATTTCGAGAGGTACCTCGCGGTGTCGGCGCCGAGGAGTTCATTTTATATGGAGAGGAGTACGGGGCCTTCGTGAGGAGGAAGCCGAGGACGCCGCAGTACCGGCGCGGAGAGAGAGGCCGGCCCGCAGCTCCCCTGCAGGTTCCGATGCCGGACCGGATTTCACGTACGTCCGCGGGGACGGATCGAGGAGGAGGGTGTCTCGTACTGCTCCTCGGAGCAGCTCCCCGCCGCATACAGAGTGGATCCCGATAGATCGGTGAGTGTGCTTACTCTTTTCCATCTTGGCATCTTTTCTCGTATTTTTCTTTTTGTTGTTGAGTATAACCGTATTGCCGAGCGTTTCCTTGGCCGCTTGTTGGTGCAGTCCCTGGGAGAGCCTATGATATGCCGACTCGCCGTTACGTGGCGATGAGGTCCTTCGCGAAGAAGATGGCTTCGAAGATATCTTGCCGGTCTTCGCGACGCGTGCCGGCGTACGAGCCTATGCCTTCGAGGCACTCAGACGTTCCTCCGCCTAGAGCCGAGCCTGAGCCGCAGCAGAGGGACCTTCGAGGGGGCGGCATAGCATGGATGCCGGACGTCTTCGGGAGCCGCAGGCCTTCGAGGGAGCAGCCCTTTTATCGCTCATGCCTCCGCATGGCGCACAGGTGAGGGTTCCTCGTAGCCTTCTTTCTTTGATCCTTTCGCCGGATTTGATCCTTCCGAGTACTTTTCGTGGAGCCTCCGCGGGTGCCTCGGTATTCCGACGACGAGGATGTGACGGGCGAGTTCGCCGATGCCCGACTTTTCTTTGGAGGACCTCGGCGAGGATGATGATGCCGAGGATTCCGATTAGTATTCATTTGCTTTCCCTCTTTTCATATCCCTCCCTTTTTTTTTTTTTTTTTTTTTTGTTTAGCAACGAGACATTTATTGGTACTGTAATAAAACACATGTATTTGCATGGCAAACAAAGATTTTATTTTAAGATGTAATGTCATTTATTTTTGTGATTCCCGGATTTGTCCTAGAAATTGTTGCTATTATTATTTTTTATTTTGTGCATGCCACGTGAGCCGAGAGTGCATTTGTGGGTAGTGTATGTTTGCCGGGAATGGCTTTGGCCGTTGTTTGGGCGCTTTGGAGCAAGGTTTTGCCGAGGACAAAGTGGCTTTTGTACCGTTTGGCCGGGAAATGGGTTCTGCTTTGCAAGGAGGTCCGTACGGACATACTTAGCATGCAAAGAGGTCCGTACGGACCAACCTTGCTTTGGGAAGGACATAAATGCTTTCCAAAGTTGTCCGGTTCTTCCTCATTTCCCATTTGCAGCCATTTTCGAGCTTTCTTCCCCATTTTCTCTAGGAACCTCCATTTTTGCCATGGATTCTTCGTACGTCCCTAGAATTTTGCCGAGGCTTTCGCAGAGAGGCAAGCACACTTCCTTGAGCAGTTGAAAACGTGGATGCGGCGCCGTATGAGGCATCGTAGACGGGCTTTCGAGGTAAGGTTTCGTCTTTGCTCGGTTTGGTCTTTTAAGGAGTTGGTTCCCGATTGGGATTTGTTGCGGGCCGCCGCGAAGTTCGGGATGTTAGGAGGCACGTGTACCGTTTCTCCTATAATGAAATGGTGCCCACTTTTGAGGATTTTCGGGCTTTGATTGGAGGACCGGAGGTGGAGGCCATCTCGCTTCCTTTGATTGGTGGTGTTGCCTGTGAGCGTGAAGCTTGCGGTGCTTTCTTCGTACTTCGTTGGAAGAAGTGCAGTGGCATGATCCTTGATTCGGGTCATATCGACATTTCCGAGCCGCCTGAGCGGTTCATGGTTGATGATGAGAGTGACGTCTCTTGGGATGTATTTGCCTTGTGCGTGATGGCGACGCTTTTCCGGGTCGGCCTCCCTTGGCATTTGTGATGGCGCTTTGCTAGATGTGGTAGGGCACCGCAGAGCCGGGAGAGGATATTGTCCCGTTGGTGCCGGGGAGACTCTTCATGGTATCGACCGTCCGGCGACCGGGGATCGTTTTATGAGAGGGGGAAGCCCCGCTTTGCTCACCTTGTGGCCGCGAGAGAGACTTCAGCCATGTCCGAGGCTCCGACGTCGTTTAGCCCGTGGTCATTTGCTCGCCGACCTCTTGTGTTGGATATGGATCATCCGCCCGGGAGAGATGGATGGCACAGCCTTGGTACGCATCGATCCGCCGTGGGTTCCGCACCGGGAGGATTGAGACCAGGAGGGTCTTGCAGAAGGGTCCTACGTTGTCGAGTTCCAGGTTTGTCTTGGTCCTCCTTCTATATTCCGTCGCTTGTTTCCTGCAGCTGGGATGAAGCAGAGCCTTTGTTGGGCCGGGATGACCTTGCTACCGCGGAGGTAGTTCCTCTTTGTATGGCGCCTTCAGTGCCTTCTTGTATTTTCTCGAGGGTATGGAAGTATTCCGCTTTCCCTCCCGTGGTACTCCTTAGACGTCTGGGAGCGTTGTATTGACGACTCGCATCCGGCCCGGTATGAGCAGCGTGTTGGGCGCTCCCAAGTGGTCTTGGAGAGCGTGCGTGTAGCGATTCTCGGGACCCGGTTGCCGTAGTAGCTATTGCCTTAGGAGTTCCGAAGCCTGGTCCGACCCTTTCGATGTGACGGGAGACACTTTGTTTGACTACGAGACTAGAGTTGACCGACCGACAGGGAGAGGTCCTCTTACTGCACTCAGCAGGAGGAGATCCGAGCCGAAGCACGGCGAATGAAGCCCCGAGAGCTACCGGATTGTTTGACTCTACTGGGAGGACCCCGATCTCTGACCGAGAGACGCAGAGTTGGTTCACGTGGAGCGAAAGAAGACTCGCCAGGGACGAGGGAAGAAAGGAAAGAATGGCGAGGGGACAAGCGCAGATGGCGCGGAATGACCTCCTAGGTATCCATTCATTGCATTTGCAAACACATTATTAGTTAAATGTATTAAGCTGTCTTTTAGCATGTTGTGAACTTGAGAGTAGACCGTGCTTGAACTCATCAAGAAATGTTGTAACCGTTAGTGATTTGTGATTTACTTTTAAAGCTTTGTCGAGACGCAAGATCTCTTGTTTGCCTTTGCTTCTGTTGTGCACTTTGTCGGCGTCCATCTTTGGACTTTTCTGTTGCATTTGCGGACTGAAGCAGTCTGAGCCATGACGGCAATCCCCTTTGCTGAGGCTTTGTGCTTGGCTGAGAGGTTGAATGCTTCCCTGACAAGTCGTTTTGACGGTCTTTTTCGTAGCTTCCTTGCCCTTTGTTGGCGTCGGGCTCTTGACCTCAATTTCGCAGCTTCTGCTTGAGCTTCTTTTGTTTTTTTTTTGTGAGCCCTTGCTCGAGCTCTCTTTTTTTTGTGAGCCCTTGCTCGAGCTCTCTTTTTTTTTATATTTTTTTTTTTGTGAGCCCTTGCTCGAGCTCTTTTTTTTTTTTTGAAGCGCGTGAGGGCGAAGACAAGCCCCTGGCTTGGAAGCAGACATGAGTCAGTCGTTTGATGCTGAGTGACCCTCGGATGTCCTTTGATGTTGCCGCCGTCGTTTGACTTGGTCAAGGTGACCGCTGGGGCGTGTTCTTGAAAAGTGCGTAGCTTGATGGAGGTCTTGATTGACATTCAAACTTTTGACTTTTTTGTGTATTTTTAGACCGGACCAATTAAGGTTGCCTACGTCTCCTGACTAGAGGGCTCAGTCCGCGTAGTTCGACACTACATGGAGTGCCAAGAGATGCACACTGTTCTTCTTCAGCGAAGTATCTCGCGAAGTTTGCTTCCGTTGACCGGATTCATGAAGGGATTGCCGTCTAGGTCCTGTTAGCTTCATGGCGCTCCGGAGAAGATCTTTGAACCACGAAAGGGCCGATCCATGTGGGTTCCCATTTTCCCAGCTGGGTTGGTTCGAGTGGGAGGCTTTTCTTTGAGTACAAGGTCACCTTCCCCGATGTCTCGGGATTTGACTTTCTTGTCGAAAGCTCTAGCCATCCCGCTTTGATAGGCTCCGGACGTGTTCCATGGCCTTTAGTCGTCGCTCGTCTAGCAGAGCCAATTCGTCATGTCGGCTTCTGAGCCATTCGACTTCGTTGATGTCATTTTCCAAGAAGACTCTGAGTGAGGGAATTTCCACTCGATGGGAAGGACTGCTTCCATCCCGTAGGTCGTGGCAAATGGGGTTTCTCCCGTGGCCGTTTCCGACTGATGTGCGGTAGCCCCAAAGTGCAAGGTGCAGCTTCTCGGGCCAATCTCGTCCTCGGGGGGTCATTTTTGGGATGATCCGTTCGAGGGTTTTGTTTGCCGCTTCCACGGCGCCGTTTGTTTGTGGCCGGTAGGGAGAAGATTTGTGACGTGTGATCTTGAATTCACCGCAGCCTCCGTCGAATTCTCCTTCGAAGTGTGAGCCGTTGTCTGATATGACCTCATTTGGGATGCCGTATCGGCAGATGATGTTTTCTTTAAGGAAATGCGCGACCTTCTTGGAGGTGAGTACCTTGTAGGACTTGGCTTCGACCTATTTGGTAAAGTAGTCGATGGCTACTAAGATGAACTCGCGACCGTTGCCGCTCGCGGAGCGATTTTCCCGATGACGTCAATTACCCAAGTGGCAAAGGGCCAAGGTGTAGTCATGCAAGAGAGATCGTGGGGCGGCAGATGATTGAGGTTGGAGAACCGCTGGCACTTGTCGCAGCTCTTCTGACAAAGTGGATGCAATCCGCTCCACGGAGATCCAAGAGTAGCCCATCCCGAGAATGATTTGCATCGTGGCTCGGCGTTCATGTGGGGACCGCAAGCCCCATTGTGGACTTCGTTCATGAACTTGTTTGCTTCTTCTTGGCCGACGCAACAGGAGTGGCCCATGGTAGCGTTTCTTGTATAGCATGTCCCCGAGGATGACGAAGTGAGAGGCGAGGCGTTTTAGGGCCATGATGCTCTTGGTTTTGACCTCTTCTGCGTGTGGGTCTCCCTTGTTCATGAAGGTGGTTTCCCCGCTCTTGAGGTATTGGAAAATCTTGGTTTATGCTGGAAATGGCGTCGAACTTGCGTCTCTTTGGCTCTTCAGCAATCTTGCAAATCGTTGTGATTAAAACCTTCTCGGCAGCTTGGGCCCGGTTTTTCCCTCGTTTGACAACATGCTTAAATGTTTGCTTGATGCATTTATTTAATTAATGTGTTTGCCTTTTGTATAGATGAATTGTTATTAACTGTTTTGATTAGTTAATGTCATCATTTGTTAAAGATGCAATGAAATGATTTTTTAGGAAGGTCGGACCTTTTATTGAAAGCGTGAAGACTGTACATTGTTGATCAAAGATTCACAATCGTCGGGCGTAAAGCCGTCAAAAGACTCAAAAGATGTGAATACACAGACAACAAGACTCGAAGCTAGACTATAGGCGACGAGGGATTGGACCAGCTTCATTACTCTCGGATGGCCGTAGCTCTGTAGGGAGTGGTGGCCGGGTTCGGGTGGCCAATCTTCCTCGTACGAGTCCCGGAAAGTAGCTTGCATGCGGTTCGATTTCAAACCGTATCGCGGAGGTTTTTGGCCGCTCCCGATGATGTCCCTCCATTAGTGTTGCCACCACCCTGGGGGTTTTTGATGATAGAAGTCGCCGAGGGCTACTTCTAGGAGGGCGAAGCATTCGCCGATTCGGAGTGGATTCTTGCCGATGTTGATCACTTTCATAGAATCTCGCTTCTTTATCCGGGATCTTTGCTTGGACGACGTTTACAATGTCCGATTCGAGCGGCATGCTATATCTCCTTCCCCGATTAAGCCTTGAGGAGGTTGCGCCACTGTTCGTCTGTGCCTGACACCTAATGTTCAATTGAACTAAGCCGTGATGGCTGTCTCCGTAAGATCCGAGAGTGTCTGGCTAGAGGGTTGTCTTGTACCGGGGATCGGTGATGAGCCGCTTGCAAGAGGGTTTTCGGCGAAGTAAGGGTCTACTCCTCGATCAATCTCCATTAGGGCATCCATCTCTTGATCCTCTCTCAAGCATTCTTCGCAACCGCATATGTCGAGTTGTCATCCCGACCCATGAAGTTCTTCGATTTCCACTGTCGCGGCTTAGAGCGTGGATGTAAGGATCCACTTCGTAGCGGGACAGGTAGGAGAATCATCCGGAGAAGAGTATTCGGTCATGTCGGGACCTTCTTCTCGGGTCATAGCTTGCCGGCCAAGCACTTGCCATTGCACCGCTTCCGCGGATCACTTCGATCGCTCCGTTGGCATTGATGAATTTCACGCATTGGTGAAGAGTAGATGATACCGCTTTCATCCGATGTATCCAAGGCCGTCCCAACAAAGCAGAAGGTTGGTTTGATTTCCACGACTTGGAACTCTACCGACTCCGCTTGTACGTCGAATTGATCCTCAAATTGATGACTCCTACGATTGGTCGTGCAAAGGAGTCGTAGGCTCGGATTACCCGAGGTGAAGGCCTTATCGTAGAACGGTCGATGCGGAGTCGTTTCAATGTGCTTAAAGCGATGATGTTGATCGCGGAGCCGTTATCAATCAAGACGTTCGGGAGGAAGAACATCTCTATTTTTATGAGGATGAGGAGGGCTTCGTTGTGCCGATTCTCACATATTGGCAAGTCATCGTCTCGTGAAGGCTAAACCGCTTCCCGTGCTACCGTTGACTCGCCCCGTCTCGGGGAACGTTCGATCCATCCATTTGTATGCCTCTGGGCCGGGGCAAAGATCGTAGGGAGACAGCTGCCTCGGGCGTTCTTGTCGGAATTCCCGGTCACGAGATCTCTTGACTCCGGTTTCACGCTCCCTGGGCCGTAGCGAGACAAAGATGCCGACGGTTTCGGAAATTGCAGGTGGTCCGCTCTCGCTTGGAGTTTCGTCAAAGGCTATCGAGTTTACCCCGTCGTTCCGGGAATGGATTTCCGATGGTATCGGGACCACGAGGGCGTTCCAATTTTCCTCCTCAATGAGCCCCCGACCACCCGCTGAGTACGAAGCAATTGTCGGTGGTGTGGCCGGGGTAGTTGTGGAAGGCGCAGTTGTTTGCTCATATCCATGTTGGGTTTGAGGGTCTTCGGTTGGAAATTCTCGAGTGGTTTGAGAAGATTTCGCTTCACCAAAGCTTCAAATACTTGACTCCAAGGGCATTTCCAGGTTATCTAAATGCCGGAACCGTGGGAAGCGAGGGGGTTGCTATTCTTCGGGGCCGCTTGATCGCGGTTTACTTGAGCTCCGTTCGAATGTAGTGCACTGCTCCGGCCGCTTCCTTTCCTTTGGTCGGGCAGAGTTGAAGTTGCTGTGTTTGTTCGATAGCGGTAAGATGAGGCAGGGTTGCCGTTGCCTTTTGAAGACTCGTAGTCTTTTCAAACTTTGTCCCGGCGTTGACCATGGCACGGAGATCCGGATAGAAATGGTGGCCGATCAAGGTCCTCAAAGATGGTTTGAGGCAGAATGGAAGATGTCCATCTCGCTTCTTCTTTGGAAAGTGGATCCATTATCTCGCTTAGCTTCCAGCTCCATCTTTTGTAGAATTCGCCCACCGGTTCGTCATCCTTTTGTTCGGTGGCTTGCGTGTCATGGCGGTTTGTTTCCCATTCAAGATTGGCGCGGTACTTCTCTAGGAAGATTTCACCGATCCGATCCCACGTGGAGCGGTTTTCGCCTTCACATCGAGGAACCACCTTAGTGCCGTGGATTTGAGGGAATGCTGAAAATGATCTCGCCATCCGTTGAGGGGTTGCCCTTTGGCTCTCATACCCAGGACGTAGGTGTCGATGTGGGTTTTTGGGCATTCTGTCCCGTCAAACTTTTCCATTTCCTACATCCCGAACTTGGAGGGAGAGGGACCACTTTGTTCGGATCGCAGGCGTGAGGGAGTCCTTCCGAGAACTAGCTAGCTTGCCTTGCATGTCTTTCATTTGTTCGATCAGCCAAGCCATGTGAGGATCACTGCCCGAGGCGGGTTACCATTTTCAGTGGACGGAAACCGAAGATGGAGGTGGATCGGGTCACGGGATCGCCATTCGGGAGTCTTGGGGAGGTAGTTGAGCGTATACCAACCCATACCCCGGGGTGTCAAGTTGAGGGCGTGATTGCCAGTCCGCTAAGGATTGTGTTTGGGAACCGGGGAAATGATTCGTTAGCCCCAATCGCGTGCTAGCAGGTGGCAAACTTGAGATGCCTGGGTATCCGCCGGATGCCCGTCCCCGGTAAGAATGGGGACTTTTGATTGTGGTTGCGAGGCTCGTATAGAGGCAAAGGATTGAATCCCGGGGATACCGAGATGCATTGGGATCTCGCGGAGCAGCACGTATGCGTGTGCCGTTGGTACCGAGCTTGATGTGCAGAGCCGGAAACCGACCGTGCCGAGGCGGGCATGTCTGAGCCGCTTGACCGACGCCCGAGGGGAGCTTTGAGCGAGAGCCGCTTGCGTTGCCGGGATCTCGTAGCTTGGCGGAGGCGGGACCCGCCGATAGCTTTGAGAAACCTGGGAGCCAGATGTCTTCGTCTTCTATGAGAACAAAGGTTCCATCAGTCTGGGAACCGCGACTGCTCGAAGACGCAGGTGTCTACGATCCAGGCTTGCTGTTCCTCTTGGCGCTTCTTGATGGTTTTGAAGGCTCGCAGCACCTCCTCCATTGTCTGGAGGGTCCTTAGTGGCGGGGGTCCGTTTCCCTCACTGTTATCTGTTGATCCCGTCATGGGGGAGTATCGGACGGTGCGGACCGTTGAACTGGAAGGGCTATCGGACCTTGTGACCTCGATACTGAAAAGGCGGCTTCCAGGTATTCTCAACCACTCTCGGTTCGCTGGAGGGGGTGACGGGTAAGGTTTAGACACAGGAATGGCCTTACGGGATAAAAGGGGAAAGCTCACGTGGCATGCGGTTTCCGTTTCTTTTATGATTTTTTTTTGTCGTTTTAATTTACTTAAAACGTGTTTTCTCAGAATCCTAGGTAGGTTGGAAAAGATTGCTCTTCTTTTTCGCAACTATGCTAGATCCCGGGTCGCCGGAGACCATCTCGCGCGGCTATAAGCCCCTCGTTTTGCACCCGTATTTCGACATCCCAGGTGGACACCCTGTGCGAGGGTCCTATAGTGCAAGCGGTTTCCACCGGCCTAAAAGAAAAATCGAACCTAAGGACCGAGCTCTGTCATGTTCGTTTTGATGCGTTAGCCATGTGAATAGTGAACCGAGCCGGCCACCGAGTCAAGATCGTGTCAAGAGTTCGGCATGACATTCTCTTGCTTGCTTGCGCAAGGGATCTCGTGACGTTAGGCATTGGTCGGGTCATATTGTCATGGCCGACGTATCAAAGGCGTGATGACATGGTGTCATGCGAGCATGGATGTATATCCGGGACGGAACATCGTTCAGGTGTAGCTTCGGAAATCAAGATCGTGTCAAGATTTTAGCATGACCTTTCATCACTTGCTTGCGCAAGGGATCTTGAGTTCCGAGCCTTGACTCATAAAATGGCCGGCATGGTATATGTATCCAGCCGTATGACACCTGACCGGGTAAAACCAACCGAGTCCGGACAGAGTGTGACTCAAGACTCAAACGTGCGGGGGTTGACGCTTGGCTAGGATGGGATGTTTGGAATGATCCCGTGCGCGTCCAAGAGGCCTAGGAAGACCTAACGGATCGCAACTGAGACCACTCCGGGTTGAGGGTTGTAGTGTGCAGTGTATCCGAGGCAGCCGTGCGCGTAGCGTGCGGTGTAACCGAGGCAGCAGTGTGAGTAGAGTGCGGTGTAACCGAGGCAGCAGTGCGCGTAGTGTGCGGTCTCTAAAATTCTTTTTCTGAGTAAAACAGAAGTTTTTTTTGAAGAATTTTAAATGTATGCACAGATGTATATTGATGCATTTTTTTGTATTTTTATTTTTTTTGTAAAATAAAAACGAAGCACGTGCACACACACACAACAGTTAAAGGAAGGGGTAAAATGAAAGTTTGACCCTCATCATCGTTTTAAAAATCTTTTGTTTTGTTTAAAAGTTTTTAAAACAAAATTCTCCCCAGCAGAGTCGCCAACTGAAATTACCCGGATCCGAATAGGCTTCGCAGCCCCGGCATCTGGCATCTTTCGCGTTGGAGCGATGTGTCTCGCCGCTTTTTGTTTTTGTAGAGTCGCCACGCCGTTTTTATTAAGCCCAAAACATTGAAAAAGGGCATCAGTTTAAAGATAATTTTAAACTGTTTTTGTGTGATGAGATTTTGAGTTCGGAGGTCAGATGACTCCCCGGGAAGAGAATATTAGAATATTAGAGCTCACCCGAGTAGCCTCGTAAAACGAGTCTTTCGGATACCCCTAATATCCTTTTAAATGTTGTGTGTGTGTGTGTGTGCTTTTAAAAATGCATGCTGTATCGGATGTCTACATTGTATGCTATGTATGAAAATGTATTGAAATAGTAATGGAAGGAAGCCTTACCAATGTTGGTTCGCGTCTGTCTTCCGCTGGGGAATGGTGTTTGAGGTCGGAGTAGCTGTTCCTGCACGGATCGGGATTGCTTCGGGAGATGCCGGTTGTCCGCGGACGCAGTTTCGGCGTGAGTTGAGGTTGCGAGGCCGTTCGGGCGAGAGGTTCGGCGTGCGTGGGGATCGTCGGGATCACTCGGGCAGGTTCGGCGTGCGTGGGGATCGTCGGGATCACTCGGGCAGGTTCGGCGTGCGTTGTGGTGGCGAGAGTCACTCGGGCGGAGTTTCGGCGTGGTTTGGGATCGTCGGTTTGACTCGGAAAGAGCCGGGACACCGTGGAAAGACTGTGCAAGGCCTCTGAGTACCACGAGGGGCCTCGAGTACCTCGAGAGTGCCTCGAGGCAGCGGGAGCGTCTCGGGAGCGCTCGGGAGGCTTCTGAGCACCACAAGGGAGCTCGGAAGGCCTCGGAAGGATCCGAAAGGGGCCGGGAGTGCCTCGAGAGGACTTAGAGGGGAGCAGAAGGCTAAGGGAGGAAGAGAGAAGAGGGAGGTGTGTCAAAATGAGGAGGGGGAGCCCTCTATTTATAGTAAAAATTTCGGAGCAAAGAGGTCCGTACGGACCTCCTTGGTTATCCAGAATTTTGGATTTCCTCGATTTGAGGGAATCTGCAATGATGGTGAATATTCTGGAATGATGATGTCCCCCATGCAAGAAGGTCCGTACGGACCAACTCAGCATGCAAAGAGGTCCGTACGGACCAACCATGCATTTGGGTAATCATTTCTTCCGGGATTTGAGGGAATATTGTGGACTTTAAGGGGATTCAGTAATTATGACAGCAAAGAGGTCCGTACGGACCAATATTGCTTCCCCAATTTCCTGAAAATTCCCAAAAGGTCCTTTTGTCCCTTTTTATCCCAGGAAGGCTCCTCCCTTGGTTTGGTTGGGGGTTTGAGAGGGTTTTGAGAGGGTTTTGAGAGGGTTTTGAGAGCCAGAGGTCTCCGAGACTGCGTTGATGAGTCTGCGGTGTTTCCCGTGTGTTTAAAAGGGGGTGATCCAGATTGGGGTACTTACAGCACCGTGATGTGTAGGGACTCATTATGTTTTGCACCGTAAACAGGCAGATCCAGGTCTGTAAAAGTAATAATATTCCCATACTGAGCTGTCCCGATTAATGGCGTGCCTCGTGCAGGTGGCATTGACAGACACCTTGGTTTTGGACAGAGCCTCTTCCAATTTTAGCTTGTGGGGGTAGGAGGATGTGAGCAGAGACCATAAAGAGATATCAGCTTGGGTTCTCTTTAACTGCGTCAAAATTGGGTCTTCCTGGACTTCTTCATCTCCTCCTGATCTGTAGGGATTCTGAGAGGACTGGGGATTCGAGACCATAACTCCTTTGCCTTTTTCGGATGGATCTGCACTGTTCATTCCCAACATTCTTCCTGACCGAGTCAACAAATTAACCTCTTGATGATCCTCAACCACAAAATTCTTGCTGGCCTCTTTGAGTTCTGCCAGTGTAAGCGGAACAGGGCGAGTGCTGTATGGCCACGCTGCCTGTCTTATCTCATTTATGGACAAAGGCGCTTCCCAGTTAGCTGCTATCCTGAGCTCCTCCAAAGAGATTGGGAATTCTCTAGGAGCCATAGAAGATATAGTGTTAACAACCAAATGCTCTTCATAATCATCATACTCAACAGCATTATTCAAATCATACAAGTCATCAAGATACAAGACGTAGCAAAAGTTATCTTACATTTCATTGGAACAATGGTTTACATCAATCATAAGCTCATTACAATCACCACTATCATTTCCATCTACAGACTTTCCAAACTCTATTACATTTACGAAGTAATCCTGACCAAAGTCGATGAGATTCACGTTGTTACTTGGCAGAGGGTTGCTGACGACGTTGGGGCGAGGAGATTTTTCGATCTTCTTTTCATCCACGAGACCTTGGATGATCTTCTTGAGGGTTATGCAAGTGTTTGTGGTGTGCCCCGAGAATTGATGAAATCGGCAGTACTTACTAGCATCAAGATTGGGATTAGGATGGGCAGGGCTGTAATTTTCCAGCGGCTTAATCATGCCGGTCCGAAGCAGGCCGTTGAAAACTTCTTCTGTAGACATGCCCAAGTCATCAAACCTTGGATGCGGCTTGGGTTAGAATTTCACTGCACTCTGTACATTGCCACCTCCTTTGTGCAGGTTATTGATACTGTTATCTTTAACCACTTCTCTTCCCTTTGATGCCATTGCAGAAGCAGGATTAGGTGCTCGGTATCGAAATCCTCCAATTCTGCTGCTACCGCCGGCATTTGCATTTGGGGTTTGGTTAAACAGTCTGTTCTCACTTCTAGCTCCCATTCCAACCATTTCTCGCAAATCTGGATACCAACCTTTTCCGATGACTTCCCTTAGTACTGGCTTCACGCACGACAAGAAGATATCTTTCTGATCCTGAAGGGGAATTGGCTCTGATAGCTCGTTAAGCTTGGCATTCCACCGCTTATAGAATTCTGTGATCGATTCATCATTTCTTTGAATGGTCCCCACTAAGTCATCTCGGGTGGTATGCCACTCTAGATTGCCTCTATACTTCTCCAAGAAGGTCTCTGTGATCTGGCTCCAGGTGGAGCGGCATTCTTGTTTCAAAGCCAAAAACCAAGTGAGCGCAGGTCCTTTCAAAGTTAGATGAAAATGGGATGCCATAAACTCGGGCGTGCAGCCCGTCGCTCCCATTGTCATAACATAAGTATCCACATGAGTCTTCGGGCAAGCCGTACCATTGAAGTCCATCTTCAGCATCTTGAACTTATGAGGCAGGGGCGTTACTTGAGCCGGGTCCACCACCTTGAGACCACTAGAACCTACAGTCAGCCTGTCGATTTGTTGTTGCATCTGCTTCAATAAAGCTGTCACTTCCGGAGTCAAACCTGGAATCTGGGGAATAGTAGGAGCCACTATTGATGACGGCACCGGGAACTCAAGAGTAGATATAATGGGCAACGCAGCCGATGGGAGACCGAAGGTACTGGGGATACTGATATTGCTATCCAACAAACTGACCTAGCTGGGAATCATGTTCCCGTACATGTCATAACCATTAAACTGCACACTGGGGTTCTGGGGACCGAACTGCACTGACTGACCTCCAAACTGACCAAGAGTAGAAAATCTGGTACTGATGCAAGGAGCTGAATACGGGGTGGAACCGTACAGATGATGGGTAAGAGGAGAACACACTACGGGCTGAAGGAAGTTGCCTTGGAGTTGAGACTGCGGATACTTCGGAATACTGTCTTGACAAATCTGATTCCCTAAAAGACGATACTGACCATTCTGTTGCAGACTAGACTGACCACACTGATAACTGTCGGGGTACATGCTGAACTGGGGTTGAGAGTAGCTTGCTTGGAACTGAGACCTGTACTGAGCTTGCGGCATTGGGGCGTTGGGAGCTGGAGAGGAGGTAAGATCGAAGAAGTTCGATGGTTGTCCACCACTCTTGCTAACACCCTGCTGAGCAATTTGGTTATACATTTGAGAGGACGGGGGAGGAAACCTTCCTTGGGCATTCGCAATCATTCCTGGAGACGGTATTTGGTCAGGGCGCGGTGCATAGCTCATGGGAGGAGGCATAGCATTGTAACTGGGTTGAACAGGCTGGGCAGGAGAAGCAGACCCGATCCCGTTATTGTTATCTTCAGTAATCTCCTCGTAAGAACCATCTTCTCTACGGAGTATTGCGATTTCCTTGGCTCTCATGGCCTCAACAAAGCGGTTATGAGCTTCTTCCTCTCGGGCCTTGGCATTCTGAGCCAATAGGCGGGCCTCACGTTCCCTGGCCAAAGCAGCTTCTAAGGTTATCCTCAATTCTTCTGCAGACATATCGTTCAAACCCGGTTGACCCATTGACACCGAACCTCCAGCGGACTGAGCGGCAAACACATCTCTATTATCGGCCATATCTGATTCTGCACCGACTGAAACTCTGGAAACTGCTTGAACACGAACCAAACGAGCTCCTGGGACAGATGAGCGGGTCCAACTCGCCGTAGCTGCAGGGATAGATACGGGTTTATAAGGTAGTGAAGGGAGATTTTGAGGAAGGGAGAGGGAAAGTAACAAGGGACAGACTCGCACAAACAATCTTATTTATCTTCAAGTATAAATCAGTGTCTTAAGTCCTAAATACGATTGGGAAAGGAGAAGCCTTTATTTGCGCTAACTACACCTTGGGAAAACCTAGGGACACAACATTCAAATCACACTAAATGCTTTGCATTGAAATCTATAATAGGTAATGATACCTAACCAAATCCTAACACCATATGGGACGGAGAGGTTGTCCAAATTTCTAGAGAAATTTGGGCAGCATAACGGGTATTCTCGAGGAATTTTGAAGAAAAATCCGGCATGACCTCTCGTCGGTGACGTTGGCAATGCGGCATGATCTCTCGTTTAGAACACGCCATGGGAGTGACATGTCCCCACGTGAAATCATGTTGCATTGGCAACATGCCCACAAGATGCGAGGTTTTGGGGAAGGTATAAGGACCTATGATAAGTTTCAAAACAATTCATTTTGGTGTGATAAAAAAAAAATTGTATCAAAAACCAACCGTTGGTAAGGTTTAAGTGTGGTTCCACCTATAACGCACTAGGGGGGTAGGTTTGATTTCAGGCGCTCAAGCGTAGGCGAATTTCATGGCCGTCCGCGATGCCATCAATCGCACCCGAGAGTTCTAGATCTATGTGGTGTAGTGTGCGGATGACTAATTCTTTTATTTACGAAAAACAAAATTTTATTATTTTATTTCATTTACTTTTGAAAAGAAAAAAGAGAAAACACACACACTCTCACAGGGAACAAGGGAACAATAATCAACTGAGCCACATTCGATTCAAGGGACTGCCCTCAAACCAGCTTCTGAATACCTGTTCAGTGGCCACTCCTGTCGCGTGACACAGGACATCAGGGGACAGAGATGTCGCACGACCAGGGTGGTCACTGAATTAGGACTCCTGCAAACAAACAAATCATCCCCTGCCTCTCCATGGCAAGGGACAAACAAAATAACCAAAGCACCACAGAATGGCCACAAAAACTATAAGGCTCACAAGTCTCATACTCAATAAAATGCATGAACCACAAAAGATTATCAAGAATGCACACAAAGATGGACATATTGGATGTTTAATCGAATGAAAGCTTGACCCTCTAAACTTGTGAAAAAACAGGTTTTCCAAAGTATAGTCCCCAGCAGAGTCGCCACTGAATGTGCGCTCGCCCGCAAAATTTTAGTTTTCCAATAATGAAAAAGGAAAAAAGAAAAGGAGTCGCCACGCCATGCTTTAGAGGTGCACTTTGAAAAACCTTTTAAGAGAGAAAATGGGTTCGGGGATCAGGTTACGTGTTGGGAAGAACCGAGAGTTCACCCAACACGCCTCGTCCGTAGACGAGTCTTTCTAATTAAACATCCAATTAAACCATAAGTGTGTGCAAGCATTGATAATGAACAAATGTGGTAAACGTGCATTTTATTGATATGGACTTGGAAACTTACAACTTGTGAGCCAATTATTCAGGGAGGCCACATCCCTTATACAACAGATTACTACAGATTACAAGGGAAAATGATATCTGCAAATGGTCACATAGTGTCGCGTGACACAGGATGTGCTTGGTCAGATGTGTCGCGTGACACAGGATCCAACCAGTCACAGTGTGTCGCGTGACACACAGTGTCCATCTACAGATGCCTACAGATTTGAACTCAGCAGTACCAATAACCAACACAGATCTAATTGATCAACTAGATAGGCTCTGAAATACACAAACAACAACAATTCAACCCAGGGAGTGTGGACATGGATAGATCCACACCCCTTTGGGGTCTAAAACACCAAATCCCACAATGATCAAGCAATGAACAATCAATTATCCAAAAACAACTAAGTTAAACAGAGAGATTGCGATTGGGATTCAGTAATCTAGACGGATAGAGTCTGATTACTGAATCCAAGGGAGGGAAAATAATAGAATTATAGAGGAATAAGGTAGAAGAGAGAGAGAGAAGGTGATTAAGGATGTTACCCTTGTTGCTTCCACGAATTCTGTATCAAGTTAGATACAGAATCCTTCTACAACAGCTTCTAGTCCTGGAGAGCTTGGGAGGATCAGTTGAGGGGGGATCTAAGGTTTGATAGAGAGAATTGGGTTGAATTGGAAGGGATTAGACGTAAATTGGGAGGAGAGAGAGGGGTATGTGTTTCTAGTGTGTGTGTTACGTTGCAATTTCTGCAGAGTAACAGTATGTCAAGTTGGGATCCATTTCTAAGAGGGGAAGGGTCTTATTTATAGGCTGCAGTTAGTGGTCACCCTGTTTTGCACGACTTTACGTAACCACTTTCCAAGCCTCGACTTGTCACGTGACACAAGGTGTCACAACCGCTTTTGGCGCCAAAGCCAGTTTTTGGATCATTCAGGGAAAATACCCAAAAGGTCCAAAAAGGTTTTATTCCCAGGAGGTCCTTTGGCATGAGCAAAGTACCAAAAGGTACTTCCTTCGCGGGAAACTTATGAAATGTTTCCAGAAGTCTCGGAATAGGCCGGAAATTTACCAAAATGCCCCTTAATGCAATTTTATCACATTAAAACGCATCTAAAAGGGTCGCGAATTGGATTGGCATACTTACAGTATTCAATGCTCCAAGATTTTCTCAAAACAATGCTTATTAATTTATAATTATTTTATCTGAAATTGTCTATGGCTAAGAACTTATGAGACGAAACTCACAAGGTGAGATGAAACTCACGGGTGTTGTCCTTAGTGTTAATTACACTAACGACGACACTTTCACCAATTCTAGAAAAGCACAAATCAATAGAAATAAATATAATTTGCAGCGGAAATATTAAAGCAATACACAAGAATATAATTTTTATCAAGTTATATAAATATATAACTTGATGGGTGCCTAAAAAGCAAGACCTTTCTATTAATAATATGAATTCAATACAAGGTCGAGGTTGTTCCTTAATGATAAACGAACCCTGATATAAGGAACAACATACACGAATTCTCTCAGTAAATAAACACTCAAAAACCTCACAAAAATATAAAAATCTATATGAAATATTCGAGTGTTGGACAAAGTGTTGCCGACACTGAATGGCAACACTTGAGAGCGAGAATTCTACTTTTCTTGTGCGTATTTGCGTTTCTGAATTGGATGATCTTCAATGAAGATCCACCGCACTATTTATAGGCCACAAAGTCTTGGAGCCTACTCAAATGATCGCCTAATGACCTTGGGTTTGTTTCCTCCAAACTAGCCTTCTCGCCTTCATTGTAGGAGACCTAGTCTTCTCTTGCTTCTCATGCTTGTACCTCTTAGCTTTGATTGCCTTGTACTCGACTTGTTCTCCCCGAATAGCTGAATAAAATATCTCCTGGCTTGGTCATCAATTAAACAAATAAACACATGTTTATTTGTTAACTTCTTCTTCTCTTCGTGATTAACGCCTGGGCTGTTTCTGTTGCTGATTTTAAGCTCATTTTAAGGTGACTAACTACTGTTATATAAACATTAATTTACCCATTAATATTTGTGAAAAATACAAGAATTAACTCTGTCGCCAATTCCAAATGGCAACACTTTTGGCAACACCAAAGGCAACACTGGTTTGCAACACTTGGGATGACATTCATGGCAACACATGATCTAACATTAACAATCTCCCCCATAGTTACTGATTTCTTCACAAAATACCAATGTGATGATCTTTTCAAAAACAGTTAGTCAAACTTAACTAAAACCACAAAAAAAATGCCACGAGATTTTGATAGAGGCAACATAAACCTTCAGGCAATGTTTTGAAATATTTTTCAATCCAAAACATCAACCATTAAGCAAATGAAGTATCAAAATCTTTACAAAAATCTCCCCTTAATACGAAATTAATAACTAACCAAAATAATTATTAAAATCTTAAACCAACCATTCCACCATTCAACAAAAACCATCCATCCAAGTTTGAAGAAAATTCCACCAAACAAAGAAAAAAATAAATGTAAATAAAATTTGTTTAAGCATTACAAACCAAAATAAAACAAATAAAATTGTTTTTGTTCCAAACCACCAAAATCAACCACCATTCAAACCAACCATCTTTAAACCGCATTTCCAGCCTCCTTCACCTCCCTCTCGCTGTCCCACTTGGCCCAAGACCATTTCCACCTCCATCATCATCATCACGCCTTGGTGGCTTATCTCCCTATTTTGGAAGAAATTAAATCCACCATTTTCATCATGTCGGTGCGCATGTCCAACCACCCCGAATTATCGAGTCAATGTGCTTGACCCGACTATTGAAAAAATTAAGTACCATAGCAAAGATCAACCATTACAGAGCAAAGTGTTGCCGAAGTGTTGCCGCCAGGAGCGACACTTGGGGCGACACTGCAAGCGTGGGCAAGAACAGGAGGAGCATTTGTAACCAAAACCCAAGGTAAATCCCTGTGCCTATCACCTTCAAGAAAGTGCTTGGTAATTCGATAATACACAGGTCTTTCGTAAAGATTATCACCATTCCAAGGCTTAAGGTTTTGGTACATTAGGACTTGGAAAATAAGGGAAGGAAAAATGAAGGAGGAGGTCTTTTTCTTCTTAGCCCATGCAAAGCAAGGTGAGCAAATACAAGTCTCCCAAAGTTAACTCTTTGTTTCTTGCCTAGTTTGTACAACAAATTAGCTTGCTCAAAAGTGACCGTGTTCTCGTTTGCCGTAGGAAGCCAATTTGTTATACAAATCTTGTGGAGCACGCTAAACAAAGAAGTGAGATGGGTAGACCTAAAGTGATCGGACCAAATGGTGATTCTCCCTCCAGCTTAAAAGGTGGCTAAGGCATTAGGATCATATTCCAAACTCTCATCTTCGACATTAGGGAGGCCGAATGCCTTGTTGATGATCAAGGGATTAAAATCATAGATATTGCCCCTAACAAAAATCTTTCCATAATGAGGGGTATTTCTATCATCAATATTATCCCTAAGATGAGCATAGAAATTCCTAACCACACTTTCAATGTACGATGACACTTTAGTCACCGTAGGCAAAAACATCCTATCCTCCAAAACCGATACACACCTAACTCCTTGAATTGAGTCACATACATATTCTTTTCATTCAGAATTTTCTTCTCGTAATCTTCAACAAACTTATCTAAATTTGTTTCACCATAAAATTCATCCGAAAGAAAAGGACGTTCATAAAATCCAAAGGACTCATAATCGACTTTGTATCCCGAGAGGGATTAGGAGAGTGTACCTCGTGCCAGGAAATAGGAGAATACGAAGGAGAACTCGATTGTGCTTTGGTCTTGGCAAACAGGTGTTGCTTCAGTGTTGCCATTTCATCGGCAACACTTGGGGCGACACTTGATGAAATTTTCTCGTTTCTTCTTCATTTTGACTGGCTTCAAAGAAGAGTTTCCTCATCTTCCAACCAAGCTTCTTCATCCTCATCGAAGATGATGAGGGCTCCTTTGTCTCTTTAAAAGCCGGGTCCGAACCTTCCTCGGACGAAATGTTGAGAGAAGAACTCGAGCTATCCTCCACATTTACCGGATCATCACCGTGTTGGAAGGAATCTTGGACTGAACAAGGTTTTGATCCTCTCGTATTGTCTACGCACTCCACTCCCTAAAAGACGAAGAGGCATCAACCGCCTTTCTCTTCTTGGTCTTCTTGAGGGGCGAAGGTGAGCTCTATGGAGGGGGTAGCTTCTGGAAGATTAATAGGAATGGGAATTTTGGAAGGATCATAGACAACAATGTCTAATGAGGGTGAGGTTGAGGGTGTGGCCGAAAGTGTCGCAGGGATATCTCCATTGGAACGGCGACATTTGAGGCAACACTAGAGGGAGCTAGAGGCGAAATTTCCATGGGTGATGAAATTTGGGGTGAATTTTTGGTGCTTGCCATGGAGGATTGAAGAACGACGAAGAAGGAGCAGGGAAGGGTTTCTTCTTTCCGCCTAGAGAGAGAGAGAGAGCACGGTGAGAGAGAGAGGGTTTAGGAGTGGGTTTTAATGAGTGAATAGTGGAGGGAGTTAATTGATTTGACAAGGTCAAATTAATTAATCCTCCAATTATCTCTAAAAATCCCAACAAACTCAAGTGTTATCCGACATTTTTTAAAAAAAATCCCCTTTTTTTTTTTTTTTTTTTTTTTTTTTTTAATTTTTATAATTTTTAATAATGACTAAACATAATTTTAGTAATATCCATAAAATTGTGTTTTTCAAAATTCAAAGAGATGAATTTTAAAAAATAGATATTACAAAATTACACTTAGATTGACAAAAAAAATTTTTGCTAAAAACCTTTTAAATTTCACAAACTCTAAATATAAGCAAATAGACTTTTGGAGATTTAAAATTTAATTAACAAAAACAAAAATAAGAAAATAAAAAATTAATGTAGCATCTACTAATGTGTTACTAGCAATGTTGCGTGACACACAAGGCAACATTTTTAAATAAAATCCCCTTGATATTTTTTAACATATATAACTATACTTTCTTAGGCAATTTTTAAGCACACTTTACACTTTATTTATTTACAAGGAAGCATCGTAGTAGCGAGCTCCGTGCCCCGAGTTTTTTATTAAAGTGTAAAGCTACAATTAGTAAGTTTTATACCTTTCAAGTAGGGTACACTGTAGTAGCGAGCTCCATGTCCCTAATACTTAGTATAAAACACTACATTATATTCCCTTTGGGAATTTTCACAAGCTTTGCCCTTTTTTTTTTTTTTTTTTTTTTTTAAAATATCAACAACAATATGAGTGACTTTGTCACTTTTTAGCACAAAGGGGTATTTTATAAAAAAATGTTAACCTTAAGAAAGTACACATACTAGAACAGAAAGGTCAGTAAATGCCCCCCATTTGGGATTAAACAACTATATAATTTTATTTTTTTTTTAAATTTTAAAAATAATGTACAACTCATACAAAGTGTTGCTGACAGTGTTGGTAACACTGACGGCAACACTAACAGATTTATAGAAAACATAGACCAAGAGATTTTTTCAAACTTGAAAATCTCTCATGGTCCAAGGCTTTGGTCAAAATATCAGCAAGTTGATGTTTTGTATCAATATGCTCTATTTGGATCAATTCCTTTTCTACTAAATCTCTTAAAAAATGATGGCGAATATCAATGTGCTTAGTGCGTGAGTGTTGTACGGGATTTTTGGAAATATTTATAGCACTCAAATTGTCACAATACATGGTCAAGATATTACTATCAAGACCATAGTCATCAAGCATGTGTTTTAACCATATTAGTTGTGAACAACAACTCCCCGTCGCCACATATTCGTATTCAGCAATGAGAGAGAAACACAGCTTTGCTTGCGATCGTACCATGACACTAGATTATTACCCAAGAAAACAACCCCCACTAGTACTCTTTCCGTCATCTATATCCCCGCCCAATCGTAGTCACTAAAACCAACTAAGTTGGTATTAGTGTCTTTGGTGAACCAGATTCCCAATTCACTTGTCCCGCACACATACTTGATGATTTTCTTGACAAAGATTTAGGTGAGAAATTTTAGGAGCAACATTGATATCTAGCACAAACACCTACGCCGAACATTATATCGGGACGACTGCGTAAGATAAAGAAGACTACCTATCATGAATCTATACAGAGTTGGATCAACATCCTCCCCGCCCGATCTTTGGTTACCTTAAGAGATGATCCCATAGGTATTTTAGAGCTCTTGGCACTCTCCAATCCAAATCTTTTCACCGCACTCTTAGCATACTTGCTCGAGTGATGAAGATTCCATCATTCGATTGTTTCACCCGCAATCCTAGGAAATAATTAAGTTCTCCTATCATGCTCATCTCAAATGTAGATGTCATAGCTTCCACAAAATTTTGTAAACATGTTTTAGATGTGGAACCATAAACTATGTCATCAACATAGATTTGAGCAATGACAAGCTCTTTATTTTCCCGAAGAATAAATAATGTCCTATCGGCTTCTCCTCTAACAAATCCATATTCAAGAAGGAAGCTTGTTAGACGCCCATACCATGCACGAGGAGCTTGTTTTAAGCCATATAAGGCCTTATCAAGTCTGTATACATGGTCCGGTGGAATGGGTCTTCAAACCCTTTGGGTTGCTCAACATAGATCTCTTTATCTCAGTACCCATTCAAGAAAGCCGCTTTGACATCCATTTGGTGCAATGTGATTTTGAGATAACAAGCTATAGCAAGAAGAAGTCTTATTGACTCAATTCTAGCCACAGTGCAAAGGTCTCGTCAAAGTCGATTCCTTCCACTTGTGTATAGCCTTGAGCCACAAGACGAGCTTTATTACGAACAATATTACCCAATTCATCGATTTGTTTTTGTAAATCCATTTAGTTCCAATAATGTTAGTATTTAAAGGACGTGGAACTAAACACCAAACCTCGTTACGGGTAAATTGTTGAAGCTCTTCTTGCATAGCTTGAATCCAGAATTTATCATTTAAGGCCTCAACCACATTTTTTGGTACAACAGAGGAAACGAAACAGAGTGTTTTACCCGAGAGTATGTGGAGGACATACACACATACCTAACCATATCTCTGTAATCAACCGGCTCCTTGTTCCTTGTTCTAACCCCTTCATTAACATCACCAATTACTTGAGTAATGGGATGATAATTTCTAATTCGAGTCGGGGATCTCTCCCGCCTTGATGGTACACCAATCCATCTTCTCCTTCGAGTCAATGCTCTCGAATTTCCAGCCACGTTCGTTTCTCCCGTGTTGCCTCGGGTGTTGCCATTTCAGGGGCGACACTTGGAGCAACACTTGAATCTCGTGGCTGCAATGGCTGAATCGATTGCTCCGGCCCTTTGTTCGACTTCTTCTAGTAGAGTCGAGGTATATCATCGTTGGTTCTCCTGTGGCACTCAAGTAATCGTTAAATTCAATATTTACCGATTCTTGAATCACTTTTAACCTCAAATTATAGACACGATAAGCATGACTGTTTTGAGAGTAGCCAAGAAAGATGGCTTTGTCACTCTTAGAATCAAGTTTTCCTAAGTATTCCCGGTCATTTAAAATGTAGCACAAACACCCAAACACATGAAAATAGTGAACCGTAGGTTTCTTTCCATTTAAAATCTCATAGGGTGTCATAGTTGTACCGGGTCTTAAGAAAACTCTATTTGTAGTGTGACAAGCAGTGTTTAATGCTTCGGCCCAAAAACCTTTAGAAATATTTCTAGCAATTAGCATAACACGAGCCATTTCCATTAAAGTCCTATTTTTCCTTTCAGAACACCATTTTGTTGAGGTGTTTTGGGTGCCGAAAACTCATGGTGTATCCCCTTTTACTACAAAAAGTAGAAAAGGAGATGTTTTCAAATTCTCTACCATGATCCGATCTTATTCGAAAAATAGGAGAACAAAACATGTTTTTGATTTTAGAGACTAAGTGAGTAAATTTATCAAAAGTTTCAGATTTTTCTCTTAAGAAATACACCCATGTAAACCTAGAAAAATCATCAACTATCACATAAACATACTTCTTACCTCCCAAGCTTTCTACCTCAATAGGACCCATCAAGTCCATATGTAGAAGCCGAAAACAATGTGTTGTTCCTGAGTGTTGCTCATTGTGTTGTTCAACACCGTGAGCAACACGAGTTTGCTTACCCTTTTGACAGTCACCACACATCACGGTGTTTTTGAGGTCTAGTTTAGGAACACCTTTGACGGCATTATGTTTGATAATCTTCTCAAGATTCCTATAATGAGAATGACCTAACTTTTGATGCCATAACCTAATATCATCAAGTTTTGTCAAATTGCACACCGATTTATTACCAACCGGATAGCAATTATCACTTGATCTTATTCCAATCATGACACAAAAGTTAGTGTTATCAAACACTTCACAGGTATTTTTATTGAATTTTACCTCCAAATTGTCATCACATAGTTGGCTAATGCTAATTAAATTAGCAAGTAAACCATCTACGTGCAAGACATTTTTCAAAGGAGGAAAACCAACAATATCCAGTGTTCCTTTACCAACTATTTCACTCTTGCCTCCACCACCATAAGTCACCGAGCCTCCTTGAATAGGTTGGTACTGTTAGGAATGATTTTGTACTACCATATGACGTGAACAACCACTATCAAAGTACCAAGTTCCTGCAATGTTAGTCCTTAAGGCCGTATAAACAACATAGCATTTCAGCTTTTTCCTTGGGTAACCAACCCTTTTTTGAAAATCTGGATTTGTTCACCGGTGTTGCCATAAGTGTTGCCCCGAGAAACCGGTGACACTTGAGGCGACACTTGAAGACTGGACATTTTCTTTTGTAGGAAAATGCAATCTTGGTTTTAAATGTCCGGCTTTGTGACAAGATCCACACTCATTAGATTGATCGAGGAATCACTAGGAGTGCTACCCTTTTCCTTGACACGCTCTTTTACAAAACAATTTTTAGTTTCAACATCAAACAAGGAAGAGGTAATACTTTCAAGTGATTCTTGGAACCCAAGACCAGCTTTCATAGGCTTACTCAATTTGAGTATTTCATCCAATTTGGATGAACTCGTGTTGAGTTTTTTAAGGTGGATTCGGCTAGGTTGAGTTTGGCCTTGATTTTATCAAGATCCAAGTCTCTCCTACCGAGTTGAGCTTCTAGCCGAGTCAAGGAGTTCTTAAGATCCCGATTTTCCTTTTTCAAGAAAACCACCATCTTATTCTCCTTTTTCCATTCCACGAGGAGAGATTTATAGAGGTTTTTTAATTCACAAATAAGTTCATCTTTATCAAGATCATCCTCTATAATCTCTTCTGAATTTAAATCAGTTGAACCATGCAAATTAAGATCATTTAAAGAATCATACCTGCTGAGTGTTGTGCCAAGTGTTGCCAATTCCTGGACGACACTTGGGGCAACACTTTCTGAAGAAGTCACCAATGTTGTGTCAAGTGTTGTCAAATCTGTAACGACACTTGAAGTAACACTCTCGCCGAAGGTAGCTCCTCTACCGTGGCCATCATGACTACTTGCTCCGTCTGTTCTTCTTTCTCCGTTCCTTCCTCCTCTCCATCACTAAGAGATACCCACAAGTTTTTGCCCGCCTTTCTCAAGGTGTTAGCACATTCATTGGCATAGTGACCCCAACCGGAACAAGCATGACATTGAATAGATTCAATGTACTTAGGATCGGACCGGATCTTTTTCGAGGATGCACGCCTTGGTGGGATATCCTTTTGATTTGGAGGAGGACTTCTCCTTGGCACAAAACTAGAGGTTTTGGCCGTTTGGTCCTTAGCCTTTACCTGCACTTTGTTAAATTTTCTAACCATAGAATTATATCTCTTTGCAAGTAAAGCTACACTAGTATTTTCATCTAACTCCTCGAAGACTTCATCTTCATCGTCCACACATGTGTCCGAAGATTCGACTTTTAAGGCAATATTCTTGCCTTTAGAAGCCTCCGTTTGTTCATTGAGATTCAACTCAAAGTTTTTTCAAAATACTCATTAAGGAGTTGATGTCCATTGTTGAAAGATTATGGGCCTCTTCAATAGCTGAAACTTTAATATTAAAACGTTCGGGAAGAGTACGAATAGCTTTTGAAACAAGTTGTTTATTTGTAAAAGGCTCCCCTAATACTTGACAAGCATTTGAAATATCAATCAACTTTTCAAAATAAGACGAGATGTCTTCGTTTTCACCCATTCTTAATCTTTCAAATCTACTAGTGAGACCTCTAAGCTTTGTTTCTCGGACACTGCCATCTCCTTCACAAAATATTTGTAAAGTATCCCAAGCATCTTTTGCAGAGGGACTATTTTGAATGAGTTTGAACATATGCATGTCAACCCATTCATAGATGGCATTCAGTGCCTTTTCATTGAAACTAGCAAGATTATTCTCTTCAATTGTCCACTCGAATTCAGGTTTGACTTGAACGTCACCATCGTCATCCGGAGGAAGCATTGGAACAGAATAACCATTTAAAATAGATCGCCAAGCCCGAAGATCAATTGATTTGATATGCGAGCGTAGGCGAATCTTCCAATAAGCATAATTAGATCCGTCTAAAACCGGTAATCTCTTTTGATTAGGGTTTGCAGGATCATAAGCCATGACAAAAGGATCTAAACACTTAGTATATCAAGTGCTAGGCTCTGATACCAATTGAAATTGTCTATGGCTAAGAACTTATGAGACGAAACTCACAAGGTGAGATGAAACTCACGGGTGTTGTCCTTAGTGTTAATTACACTAACGACGACACTTTCACCAATTCTAGAAAAGCACAAATCAATAGAAATAAATATAATTTGCAGCGGAAATATTAAAGCAATACACAAGAATATAATTTTTATCAAGTTATATAAATATATAACTTGATGGGTGCCTAAAAGGCAAGACCTTTCTATTAATAATATGAATTCAATACAAGGTCGAGGTTGTTCCTTAATGATAAACGAACCCCGATATAAGGAACAACATACACGAATTCTCTCGATAAATAAACACTCAAAAACCTCACAAAAATATAAAAATCTATATGAAATATTCGAGTGTTGGACAAAGTGTTGCCGACACCGAATGGCAACACTTGAGAGCAGAATTCTACTTTTCTTGTGCGGATTTGCGTTTCTGAATTGGATGATCTTCAATGAAGATCCACCGCACTATTTATAGGCCCCAAAGTCTTGGAGCCTACTCAAATGATCAGCTAACAGCCTTGGGTTTGTTTCCTCCAAACTAGCCTTCTCGCCTTCATTGTAGGAGACCTAGTCTTCTCTTGCTTCTCATGCTTGTACCTCTTAGCTTTGATTGCCTTGTACTCTGACTTGTTCTCCCCCAGAATAGCTGAATAAAATATCTCCTGGCTTGGTCATCAATTAAACAAATAAACACATGTTTATTTGTTAACTTCTTCTTCTCTTCGTGATTAACGCACAGGGCATTTCGTTGCTGATTTTAAGCTCATTTTAAGGTGACTAACTACTGTTATATAAACATTAATTTACCCATTAATATTTGTGAAAAATACAGTAACTAACTCAGTGTCGCCAATTCCAAATGGCAACACTTTTGGCAACACCAGTGGCAACACTGGTTTGCAACACTTGGGATGACATTCATGGCAACACATGATCTAACATTAACATTATCTACCTCCCAATATATCCCTAAATTTAATTTCTAGGAAATGTTTTCAAATTTCTGAAAAAAATATGAATCAAGGGATAGAAATCGGTTTTAAAGGAAACTAAAAAAAAGGGCTTTAATGTTTAAAAACACCTTATCAAGATAGGGAGAGAATTTTATTTTTTTTTTGACTGAAAATAAACTAATATGTAACTTATGCAACTAAAATTGTATATTAATAATTCTCGCCCACACTTGAAATGAACATTGTCTTTAATGTTTCAAGTACAATATGAAAAACAAGATAAGGATGGAGTGGGGGGGTAATAAAGATGAACTTACAAAGATGGTGGTTAGAGAGGGTTTGAGAGAGAGGATGAGGAAGACCTGACTTTTGACTGATCGACTCGCCATTCAAGACGAAGTTCACGGTTGAACCACTTAATTTGCATGGTCGCTCCATATGATATTAACCGGATGAAATCCCTCTCTTAACTGCACGGCCGTGCGTTGTGATGTGCACGGCCGTGCATCCCCTGTTCATCTTTTTTTTTTTGGAAATAAGGATTAGCAACAAATAAAGAATAATATGTAAATACTAAAATTATTTAATGACAAACTAAAAATTATAATCTATCGGTTACCGTCCCGATGATGCTTGTTTTAGATCATTAGCTCAACCCCTTTCTTTTAATCAAAATGGGCGATGAATGGTAAAGTGGTGGCTGTTATCCTTAACAACTCGCCATTTCATGCCCTCTGGAGTGATCGAGATTCTATTATCAATTCATATTCTCCATCCCGCACTTGTTCTTGATAGAATAAGTTGTCTATAATCTTTGCACATACGACATTTCGATGTGCTTCTCTTATCCGATACATTCATTCCTTCAAGCTTTGTGTTTGGTCACATGGTTAGTATCAGAATATATAGAATAATCGAACACATTATTATTGTTACCACAATCAAAAGATTTTTTATTTACAAGATAATTTTCTATCCGGACTTTAGATTGTGATCCTTCACCCCTTTTGTCGTTATCTTCGAGGGTGTTGGCTTTTTGGCAAGGGTCCCCGAGATTCAAGTTTAGCTTATTAAATTCAACCTTCTTCTTTCCAACATTTAGAGAGAGAGTACCATTTTTCACATCGATTATTGCCCCTGCAGTGGCAAGAAATGATCTCCCTAAAATGACTAGGATTTGTTGGTCTTCTTCTATCTCACAAAATCGACAGGGATGATTAGGTTTCCTATTCGACAAGGCATATTCTCCATTATACCAATTGGGTATTGTATGGAGCGGTCCGTCAATTGGAGATAAATGGTGGTGGGTTTTAGTTTCCCCACACCTAGTCTCTCACTTACCGATAAAGGCATTAGGCTAACGCTAGCCCCTAGATCAAGCATGACATTTTCTATGTTACACCTACCAATGCTACAAGGGATTGAAAAAGTGCAAGGATCTTTAAGTTTTGGGGGAAGTTTCTTTTGTAGAATAGCACTAACATCTTCCGCCAAAGTGATATTCTCAAATTCTTCTAACTTCTTCTTATTTGAAAGCATTTCTTTTAAAGGTCTAGAATAAGAGGGCATTTCTTGTATGTTATCAGAAAATAGAATGTTAACGTTTATAGAGTCCAAAAATTCTAAAAATTCGGTATACTCCTTGTTCACTTCTCTCTTGACCAACCTTTGGGGATATGGTATTGGTGTTTCAAAGTTTCTAGAAACCTAAGGGATTCCTTCCCTTTCTTAATATTTTTATTAGTCTCAACCATCAGTGAGGTTGGACTAACATCCTCTTCACTAGGGTTTGCATCTATCAATTCATTACTGCTCCTAGTGATTACTGTATTTACATGATCATTAGGCCTTTGTAGTTGACCGGGAAGACTCCCTTGTGGTCTATATGAAGTGTTGGCATGTTGAGCTTGTTGGTTTTCAAGCATCTTATTGTGAGTGGTTAGATTATCAAATCTAGCATTTAATTGCTTGAAATTTTCCCTAAATTCATCGTTAGTCTTTTTCTAAGCATTCTTATTCTCAACAATAAAATCCATCAGAAGATCTAACTTAGACTTAGGGGGGGAGGGAAAGCATTAGAATTGATGTTGAAATTCTTTTGTGCAAATCCCGGTGGTTGTTATGGGTTAAAATGTTGTTATTCTTATAGGAAAAATTGGGGTGATTTCTCCACTCGGGATTGTATGTGTTTGAATACATACCCCCTTTTGCCCATAAGAATTGACAAAGTTTACTTGTTTACTAGAAGTAGTGTCAAGTAACTCGCAACATTCCATACTATGTGAGTTTGACCCACATAGTCCACGAACAATATTAATGTTGGCCACGGGATTGATATTCAAGTTTTCAAACTTTTTAAGAAGCATGTCAACTTTTGATGATAAAAGAGTAACAACATCAATATTATACTTACCTGGCATTCCTTGCAATTAGTCCCTCTCATTGGACCATTGATAGTGATTCAAGGCTATGTTCTCTATCAAGTCATATGCCTCATCCTCTGCTTTGTTCATAAGTGCTCCTCCTGCGGCGGCATCTATGGTCTCCCTTGTTTTGAATGTGAGACCATTGTAAAATGTATGAACAATCAACCACTTTTCAAGCCCATGGTGAGGGCACATCCTTAGGAGTTCCTTGAATCTCTCCCAAGCATCATATAGTGTTTCATCCCCTCTTTGACTAAAGTTGGTAATCTTGGTCCGTATTTGGGCCGTTTTGCTTGGAGGGAAGAAACGTCCAAGGAATGCTTCTTGAATTTAGTCCCAAGTTGTTAAAGAATTGGGTGGGACGGAATTCAACCATTGTTTTGCCTTATCCTTTAAATAAAAGGGGAAAAGGCGCATCCTTATTGCCTCCGATGTGACACCGATAATACGGGTGATGTCACAATACTCTAAGAAAGTTTGCACATGGAGGTGAGGATCTTCGAACCTTGAACCACTGAATTGGTTATTAATAACCATGTGTAGTAATTGTGGCTTGATTTCAAAGTTGGCCGCATTAGCATTCGGCACAACAATTGGTGACCTAGTTCCCGAGGTGCTAGGGTTAATAAAGTCCCTTAGGGTTCTAGGTGGTGGTGTCGCGAGTTCTTCTTCCGCCATTTGTTATTCTAATACTTCTCTTAACTTTCTCAGTCTTTCGTGAAAAGTCCTTTCGGGTTCCGGATCGAATTCTTCAAGACAGATCCAGATTCTTTTCATGAACTCCGAAGATACCTAAAAAGTATTCAAAGACAACAAATATTCGGAAGAGTTGTTAAATAAAAAATAGAAACAAAAGATACATAATAAAGACAAATATTAGAAAGTAAACCGTTGTCCCCGGCAACGGCACCAAAAACATGTCAAGCCTGAACGAGCGACTTGTTTTAATACCGTAAGTGCACGGTGTGAATGTAGTACAGATTAGGAAAATGCGGGTCGAATCCCACGAGGACAACGTTACTATGTGTGATACTTGTCTTTATGTAAGTTAAGTAAATAAAATATGATTGGGAGGAGGTTTATTGTGTATGAAAATACTAGCACAGACATAAATTACTCTAAGTTAGATTAAACTCTTATAATAAAAATGTTCCCGGGATTGGAAATCGAACAATATGTAGTCAACAAATAAATCAAGTTTATAAAAAAATGTAATTCAAGTCATAAATCAAGGATGATACATTATATTTGTATTACTTCTCACGGTCAAGCAAGTAATACTCGTATTCTATACTAATCATGGCCTATCTCTCGATGGTCCATACATTAGTAAGAATCCATTAAGTTTATATTAATTTCACGTACTTTCCACTGAAGCATTATCCCTAGGCCATTAAACTACTCTAATGATTAATGGAGTCCAGTTCAATTCATATGGTTCCGTTAATCAAGATTCATCGCTCGATCCTTCTCATGATTAACTAAGATTCATACGAAATATGGTCGACTTCATATTCGTAGGCGTGACAAAACGATATAAAAAGAATTGATTATGAAATGGTAAAAGAGACTTTAAACATAATTGATAAGAATGACTACATTATGCCGAGTTTCCAACCCCAAGAAATGGAGAATTACTCACTAGCCACGATTGATGCAAGCATGAAGAAATGATGAAATAATATAGAAATATATATAGGAGTAGAGAAACTTATGCTTGCAATTGTAGGAAACAGAGGCTGGAAATAGAACCTTCAATATTGTATTGCACGCTCAATCTTCAAAGATGTACAAGAAATCTAAGAATAATTGATAAATCTTGAAGAATTATGTATAAATATATTGCTAGAGTATTTCACTATGATTTCTAGGTATTTTCTCACATCCTAAACTGATTACAATGGCCTCTTATATAGGCATTTAGGCTAGGGGTCGGATCTTTTCAAAAAGCCTTCAATTGAAAAGGTGCATTTTCACTGCAATAGTAACTTGATAAGTGACCATTATATAGTCATTTATCCTTAGTTTTATATACTTTTTAAAGCATAAAATATCATTTCTCATTTCATTTTATGTACTTTTAGTTCCTTTTTCATATTTTCAAGATTTTACGCCTTTTGGTATATTTCTTGCATTTTAAAGACAGGTTTTAAGGTCTTTTTATCAAAAAGGATGCTTGGACACTTCAAGGCAAAAGACATGGAACACCAACCAAATCAAGCACACAAAGTTAAATTCAGGTGGAGCGGCCGTGCAGCCAACACGGAACGGCCGTGCGCCTAGCCATTTTCAGGCCATTTGTGGCCCTAAAATATAGAGCGGTCGTGTCTTGAAGATTGAGTGGCCGTGTCATTATATAGAGCGGCCGTGCAGCTTATAGTGGAGCGGCCGTGTGAAGTGTCAAAATGCAAATTCAAATCTGGCGCCAAGGAGTGCACGGCCGTGCAACTTCCTTGACGCGGCCGTGCAAATCGTGACTGCAGAATGTAAAGGCACCTTTTGATGGCACCTTCTTGAAGAGTCCCCTCCCAATTATAAATAGGACCCTTGTAATCAGTCTTAGACACGAAATTTTGGAGAGAAAACAGTGATACTTCATAGATAGAAAATACAAATACTTGTGACAACAATTTCCAAAGAGATTTGAAGATCAAGTTCATTGTTTGTTCTTGGAATTACTTTGGAAGAAAAGCAATAAAGTGAAGCACCATTTCCAGTATTTGCCTTCTATATTCATAAGTCTTTCTTACTCAATCTCTTATTTTAATTGCTTATTTGTTATAAATGGCTTGTGAGTAATCCCCCTTATTCTTGGGGTTGGAAACTCAAAAGCATACTTGTTCATCATTTAAAATGAAAAGTCTTGTCTTCTTTCTTCATCTAAACAATTTCTTTATATTATTCTCTAAATGCCTTACATTTTGGAGATGTCCAATTTGTATGATTCATTCAATTGAGAGAAGTACCTAGCGGAGAATCTAGATTGACGGAACCATATAAAGAAACTAGGTTTCATTGATCACGAAAGTAGTTCAATGGCCTAGGGATGTTCCTTTAATGGAAAATATGTCGACTCTCGTTCTTAAAGGGTTCTTACTAATTATGGTCAGCTAGAGATAAGCCGGAACGCCCGTTTGTGACAGGGTGGGAACAACGTAAACGGAAATCTCAAACAGTTAGGACATAATTAGTGAAGAATACAACACTACTTGCTTGACCGTGAGAAGTAGTGCAAGCCGAATGTATCATCCTTGCTTTTTATGAAAACCTTTTATCTCTAAGACAATGACGATTTGATGAACAAAAATTATGTGTATGATTTCCAATCCCGAGAATGCTTCGTTTTATAAGAATTTAATTAAAGTATTTTCTGTTTATGTTCTCTCTATTTTTCTGAAAACAAATTTTATCTCCCCCCAATCTTTTCTATAATTTCTAAAGACAAAAATATTCCCTAAAGTAAACCTTGTCTTTGTGGGATCGACTCGTACTTGCACCCGCTATATTACAATAGCCCGTGCGCTTGCGGATATAAATAAACCGTTAGGTTTCGACCTCGAACAAGTTTTTGACGCCGTTGCCGGGGACAACGGTTTACTTTTTAAATTTTTATCTTTATTTCATAATTTTTATTTATTTTTATTTTGTTATTTCTGTTTTATATTGTTTTGCTCTCTACTTCCTATAAATTGTTGCGTTTAATCTCTCTTCAAGTGTTTTTCTCTTAGTGCATGAAACGGGCTCGAACATACTTTGACAATTTTGATCCAGAACCCGAAAGAAGCTTTCACGAGATACTAAGAAGATTTAGAGAGACTTTAAAGAAACATATGGAAGGAGAACCGCAAACACCCGCTAGGACCCTACGGGACTTTGTTAATCCAAGTACCCCGGGAACTAGATCCCCTATTGTTGTGCCGAATGCCGAAGCGGCACACTTTGAGATAAAGCCGCGACTTTTGCTTATGGTTATGAATAACCAATGTAGCGGCACTGCTTTCGAAGATCCTCATCTCCACATCCAAACATTCTTGGAATACTATGATACCACACGTATTCAGAATGTTACCCCGGAAGCAATTCGGATGCGCCTTTTTCCTTTCTCTCTTAAGGATAAGGCGAAACAGTGGTTAATTTCAGTCCCACCCAACTCTTTTACAACTTGGGACCAAATTCAAGAAGCATTCCTTGGACGTTTCTTCCCTCCGAGCAAGACTGCTCAAATTCGGACGAAGATTAAAAATTTTAGCCAAACAGAAAGCGAATCACTGTATGACGCTTGGGAGCGATTCAAAGAGCTCCTAAGGATGTGCCCTCACCACGGGCTTGAAAAGTGGTTAATTGTGCATACTTTCTACAATGGTCTCACGCATAGAACAAGGGAGACAATTGATGCCGCCTGTAAGTACCCCAATCTGGATCACCCCCTTTCAAGCACACGGGAAGCACCGCAGACTCATCAACGCAGTCTCGACGACCTCTGGCACTCAAAACCCTCTCAAAACCCCCAGCCAAACCAAGGGAGGAGCCTTTCTGGGATAAAAAGGGATAAAAGGACCTTTTGGGAATTTTCAGGAAATTGGAAAAGCAATAATGGTCCGTACGGACCTCTTTGCTTTAATAATTACTGAATCCCCTTAAAGTCCACAATATTCCCTCAAATCCCGGAAGTAATCATCACTCCCATACATGGTTGGTCCGTACGGACCTATTTGCAGCCTAGTTGGTCCGTACGGACCTTCTTGCAAGGGGACACCATAATTACAGAATATTCACCATCATCACATATTCCCTCAAATCGAGGAAAACCAAGATTCTGGTTTACCTAGAAGGTTCGTACGGACCTTCTTGCACAAAATTGTTTACTATAAATAGAGGGCTCCCCCTCCTCATTTTCACACACCTCCCACTTCTCTCTTCCTCCCTAAGCCTTCAGGCTTCCCCTCTAAGTCCTCTCGAGGCACTCCCGGCCCCTTTCGGATCCTTCCGAGGCCTTCCGAGCTCCCTTGTGGTGCTCCGAAGCCTCTCCGAGCGCTCCCGCAACGCTCCCGCGCTGCCCCGAGGCACTCTCGAGGTACTCTGAGGCCCCTCGTGGTACTCCGAGGCCTTGCCTGGTCTTTCCACGGTGTCCCGGCTCTTTCCGAGTCAAACCGGCAATCCCAAACCACGCCGAACCTCTGCCCGAATCCAGCCAACGATTCCAACGCACGCCGAACCTCTGCCCGAGTGATCCCGACGATCCCCACGCACGCCGAACCTCTGCCCGAACGCAGCCTGCAACCTCAACTCACGCCGAAACTCTGTCCGCAGACAACCGGCATCTCCCGAAGCAATCCCGATCCGTACCGGAACGCTACTCCGACCTCAAACACTATTCCCCAGCGGAAGACAGACACGAACCAACATTGGTAAGGCTTCCTTCCTACACTATTTCAATACATAGTGTACAATGTAGACATCCGACATAGCATGCATTTTTAAAAGCACACACACACACACACAACATTTTAAAGGATATTAGGGGTATCCGAAAGACTCGTTTTACGAGGCGACTCGGGTGAGCTCTAATATTCTAATATTCTCTTCCCGAGGAGTCATCTGACCTCCGAACTCAAAATCTCATCACACAAAAACAGTTTAAAATTATCTTTAAACTGATGCCCTTTTTCAATGTTTTGGGCTTAATAAAAACGGCGTGGCGACTCTACAAATGCGAAAACAAACGGCGAGACACCTCCAAACGAAATGATGCCAGATGCCGGGGCGCGAGCGCGCTGCCTCTCGGATCCGGGTAATTTCAGTTGGCGACTCCGCTGGGGACATTTTGTTTTAAAAAAACTTTTAAACAAAACAAAAGATTTTTAAAACGATGATGAGGGTCAAACTTTCATTTTACCCCTTCTTTAACTATTGTGTGTGTGTGCACGTGCTTTACTTTTTATTTTACAAAAAAAATAAAAATACAAAAAAAATGCATCAATATACATCTGTGCATACATTTAAAATTCTTCAAAAACTTCTGTTTTACTCAGAAAAAGAATTTTAGAGACCGCACACTACTCGCAGTGCTGCCTCGGTTACACCACACTACGCACACTGCTGCCTCGGTTACACCGCACGCTACGCGTACTGCTGCCTCGGATACACTGCACACTACAACCCTTAACCCGGAGTGGTCTCAGTTGCAGTCCGTTTGGTCTTCCTAGGCCTCTCGGATGCGCACGGGATCATTCCAAACATCCCATCCTAGCCAAGCGTCAACCCTGCACGTTTGAGTCTTGAGTCACACTCTGTCCAGACTCGGTTGGTTTTTACCCAGTCCGTGTCATACAGCCTGGATACATATACCATGCCGGCCATTTTTCGAGTCAAGGCTCGGAACTCAAGATCCCTTGCGCAAGAAAAGCGATGAAAGGTCATGCTAAAATCTTGACCTGATCTTGATTTCCGAAGCTACACCCAGACGATGTTCCGTCCCGGATATACATCCATGCTCACATGACACCATGTCATCACGCCTTTGATACGTCAGCCATGACAATATGACCCAGCCAAAGCCTAACGTCACAGATCCCTTGCGCAAGCAAGGTAAAGAGAGGTCATGCCGAACTCTTAACCTGATCTTGACTCAGTGGCCGGCTTGGTTCACTATTCACATGGCTAACGCATCAAAACGAACATGACAGGCTCGGTCCTTAGGTTCGATTTTTCTTTTAGGCCGGTGGAAACCGCTTGCCCTATAGGACCCTCGCCCGGGGCTGTCCACCCTGGGATGTCGAAATACAGGTGCAAAACGAGGGCTTATAGCCGCACAGATGGTCTCCACTGACCCAGGATCTAGCATAGTTGTGAAAAAGAAGAGCAATCTTTTCCAACCTACCTAGGACTCTGAGAAAACATGTTTTAAGTAAATTAAAAAAAAAAAGAAAATAAAAGAAACGGAAACCGCATGCCACGTGAGCTTTCCCCCTTTTATCCCGTGAGGCCATTCTTGTGTCTAAACCTTGCCCGTCACCCCTCCAAAGAAACAGAGAGTGATCGAGAGTACCCGGGAACCCGTCTCCCTGTGTCAAAGCCGCAAGGTCCAACCTCCTTCCTAGCTCTGTCACCAGGACAGTCCGTTAATTCCCCATGGCCAAGTCAGTGGATAACAACGATGAGAATGGGACCTTACCCCCGAGAAATTTCCCAACATTGGAAGAAGTTTGGCAGGTCCTCATGGTTATTGAGAAACGCCAAGGTGAACAACAAGCCTGGATCGAAGATGCTATGCACCACTTCGGGACATTAGCCACCCAACTACAGGACTTCCCAAAGCCATGGCTTGCTCCTGCGGCTTCTAACGCTCTCATTGTCTCCCAAGTCAACTTGTTACCCTCGTACGAGCCATGCGGTTATGACATAAGGCCACAGGACCCTCAGGAAAACACGCCCATTCGGCCTCCACGAGGCCCCGGTACCACCGCCGAACAACAAACACATCTGGTGGGACGTCTGCGATTGCAGTGCTTGTCTGGAAATGGAATTCCATGATGAAATGAACGAGGGCCGTCCTCGAAGAAAGAAGAAGCCATCTTCTCAACAAAAGCGGAAGAAGAGGTATGAATCCGGTGATCCCACGGTCGGAACCCTTGGAGAACCCTCGGGAAAGTTTGACTACTATGTCATCTACTCCAGCAAGTCTAGCTCTGCACAAGGCCATGGCAATGTACGCTCCATGATCAGTGGGACGAGCTTCGCACCGCCACCGAAGGCCCGAAGGTCCGGATAATCCAACCCCTGTCTTGGGAAGATCTCAAAGCCACTATTGATGCTTCGGTAAAAGCCATGACGGTGAACGAATTGAAATGCGCGATGCGGCCTTACGCCAATCGGGGTCCTCCCACTACGTAAATAGGAGAGACAAGCAAAACCAAAAGTCCAGAAGTGAACGTTCGACACGTTCGGTCAAATCCCAGTGAATCCTCCACGGACGGACAAAAGGCCGGCCATACCTGAGCCACGGGCGAAAAGGGGCCCTACGCCAAAGAAGCTGAAACCTTGGACCTAAAGGCCGAGGATCCTGTCTTAACACGGCTCAAGCGCACTCGAGGCTAACATCTCGCTCTGGACCTTACTCACTTCATCTTACCCGCACAAGCTCAAGTTGGAAGAAAGCACAGCCCGGACCATGGTTCCCATCACGGTGACACTGATGAAGCGGTTCGGATGATTGGCAACGTTAATTACGGCAATATCATCACTTTCACGAGCTCGACCTTCCAAAATTTGGGGCGACCACAATGAGCCTCTCTACATAATGATCCAATTGGACGAGCGTCGTCTCCCACGGGTTTTGGTAGATGGGGGTTCATCCATGAACGTCCTGCCATCCAAAATGATGGATCTGCTAGGGATCAAAGCGACTGATCTAAAGCCCTCAACTCAGGCAATCAAGGGATACGACTCAACGTCCCGCCCAGTCTTGGGAATAGCCACTTTGAACCTATGGTTCGGAAAACAAATGGTCCCGACGGATTTCCAAGTCATCGACATCCCGATCACATTCACTGCCATTTTGGGATGCCCTTGGCTACACCAGATCAATGGGGTGGCATCCACTCTCCATCAGTGCGTAAAGTTCGTCCAAGGAACAGATCTAACCATCATCTACGGCGATAGTGTAGTCACCGAAAGGACCGACACAAACGGCGTCCCGTTCTTAGAGATCAAACACGACGATGATGGCATGATGCTAACAGGGTTCACCATCGAAAGCCCAAAGGCCCAGGTATGCCATATAGACCTGCCTTTGATTTGGGACAAGATTCCTCCCCCGATGAAAATGATGAAGCACATGAATTACATCCCGGGGCTCGGTTTGGGAAAACGCCATCAGGGCACCCAACAGATCATCAATATCAAAGAACAGAATACCCTGCACGGCCTGGGATACATTCCTAGTCCCGAACACATCACGGAAGACAAGCGAGCTGCACGAAAACGCTCCACAGATAACAAAAGAGGCTTGCACGCAATCTCCGATCTTCGTCCTTACAGCTTCGACATGACCAAGTACTTCACAAAAAAGGCCGGCAACTTGGAAGAAGATCCAGAAAAGGGAACGGAGTTGATCAACGCCAAACAAAGCTGGCTGACAACCATGGACAAGCTCCAACAGAACATTGCAAGATTCAGAGGCCTCAAGGCAAATTCCGTCCGAAGAGAATTTCTCGACGAACCACCTCTGCCGGGACCTACAACCACCACTATTCACAATGAATTTTGGTTCGGAAAAACTCTCTCTTTGGCAGAAGAACTCGAAAAACTCTCTGTCAACACTCCTGCCTTCAACAAGCGGGACGAATCTGCATTCGAGCTAGTAATGCCCAAGACAAAAGCAAAAGACTCCGCAGACGATGCTTGGAACGAGCCACTGCTCCACCTGCTCTTCAATGAAGAAATCGAGATGCCAGATCTAATCGATTTTGTTTCTGATAACTCTGTGATAGCAATGATTGGGAATGGTGACATAAAGCCCTTCAAGCCCCATCTCCTATCAAGCTCATTGCCACTCAATAACTGGGCCACCTTCTCCGGACCCACTGCCAGCAAGAAGGACATGATCGAACAACTTGGTCTGACCCCTCGAGTCCTAGAGTCTAGTGTCAAAACTCATCCTGAGTCCATTATCTTTGAATTTGAGTCTCTCGAGTCATCTGATGGCCTCACGCCAGAAGATTACGAACTCATTGCCAATAATGTATTCCCGTATGCTCTTAATGAATGCTTCGATCTTTTCGAGTATCCTCTCATTGCATCTTTAACAACTGATAAATTAACTAACACACAAACAGTTAATAACGATTCACTTGATAAAGAAGCAGATACATTAAACGAACAATACATTAAGCACATCTTTAAGCATGTTGTCAAACGAGAGAAAAACCGGGCCCAGGTTTTAACCAAAGTGAATTTGGGAACTGCTGAAGAGCCAAAAGAGACGCAAATCGGAAGTTTCTTCACCGGCACAGAGCAAGACGCAATGATTGCACTGTTCAAAGAATTCGTGGACGTGTTCGCTTGGTCTTACCGAGACATGCCGGGATTAGATCCAAACATTGTAGAACATCGGATTCCCTTGAATCCCGAGGCCAAGCCCATCAAGCAAAAGCTACGCCGAATCAAGCCAGAATGGTCTTTACAAGTCAAGGAAGAGATCGAGAAGATGCTCCGCGTCGGCTTCATCAGGGTGATCGAGTACCCCACATGGCTCTCCAACATAGTCACGGTCACCAAGGCCAATGGAAAAGTGCGCTGCTGCGTGGACTTCCGAGATCTCAACAAAGCAAGTCCCAAGGATGACTTTCCACTACCCAACATCGACATGTTGGGAGACACTACAGCTAATTTCGAAGTCAAGTCCTTCGTGGACGGGTTTACCGGTTACAATCAAATCAAGATGGCCGAAGAAGATCAAGAAAAGACAGCCTTCACAACCCCCTGGGGAACCTACTGCTACACAGTAATGCCGTTCGGACTAAAGAACGCTGGGGCTACCTACCAACGGGCAGCAACCGCCCTCTTCCACGACATGATCCACAAAGAGATCGAGGTATACGTCGATGACATGATCATCCACTCAAAGGGATCGGACGGACAACACCTCAAAGACTTGAGAAAGTTCTTCAATCGCCTCCGAAAACACTCAATGAGGCTAAACCCTGCCAAATGCACATTTGGGGTTAGCCGAGGCAAGGTTTTGGGATACATGGTCACCGAGAGAGGCATCGAGGTTGTTCCTCAAAAGATCAAGGCTATCATCGAAATGAGACCACCGCAAACTCAGACAGAGGTGAAAAGCTTCATGGGCCGCCTACAGTATATCAGCCGCTTCGTCAACCAATTGACCTCCATGTGCGAGCCAATCTTCAAATTGATGAAGAAAAACGCCGACGTCGAGTGGAACTCAGAATGCCAAGATGCCTTTGAGAAAATAAAAGCATACCTTGTGAGTCCTCTGATTCTCTGTCCTCCCCACGAGGAAAAGCCACCGTTGCTATACCTAAGCGTGGACCGACACCGCAGTTGGAGCCATGCTCTGTCAAGAAAAGAAGGAGTCACGAGTTGAAAATGCCATCTACTTCGTCGGTCGAAAGTTTCAAGGCGAACTCAATTACTCGGCCCTCGAGAAAACCTGCGCAACTCGGTATGGGTTGTCGGAAACTACGGCACTACATGCGGTCGCACACGGTACACTTGGTTTCCAAAATGGATCCGATCAAATACCTCTTCGACAAACCATCGCTGTCAATGAGGCTTGCCAAATGGTCTTTCTTCCTAGCAGAGTTTGACATCAAATACGTGAACCAAAAGTCAATCAAGGGACGGGTAATGGCTGAACAACTGGCTGACTTCCCAACCGACGAAGCTCAAGGTCCCGAACCACAATTTCCTGACGAGGGAATCTTTGCACTTGAAGGCGAAAATCGATGGCAACTGTTCTTCGACGGAGCGGCCAACAAAAAGGGAAACGGCATCGGTATGCTCTTGGTAGATCCCAAGGACGAGCACACCCCAATTGCTATAAAGCTCAATTTCGAGGTAACCAACAATGCCGCCGAATATGAAGCTGCTTCTTGCCGGACTACAAGCCGCACTCGAGAGGAATGTCCGTAAACTTAAAGTTTATGGGGACTCGGCCTTGATCATCAACCAAGTCTCCAACAAGTGGAAAACCATAGACCCGGGCTTGCAAAAATACCATGCCCGCATGGAGGACCTCATCACACAATTCGAAGAGGTCACCTTCCACTACTTGCCAAGAGACCGAAACAGTTTGCGGATGCCTTAGCCACCTTGGCTTCCCTTGTGGAAATCCACGAAGGAAAAGCAATCAAACCCTTCAAAGTCGGACGAAAGGAAATTCCTGCCTCTTGTTGTGAGATCGAACTGTAACCCAAGCCCGTCAATGAGCCATGGTACAACCGGATCTTCCAATACCTCAAGAACGGAAACTGCCTTCATGAACGAGAAAGGTCAACACAGAGAAGGAGTCAAAACCAAGAGCATCATGGCCCTAAAACGCCTTGCCTCTCACTTCGTCATCCTCGGGGACATGATATACAAGAAACGCTACCATGGAACACTCCTACGCTGCATCAGCCAGGAAGAAGCAAACAAGTTCATGAACGAAGTCCACAATGGGGCTTGCGGTCCCCACATGAACGCCCGAGCCACGATGCAAATCATTCTCGGGATGGGCTAGTCTTGGATCTCCATGGAGGCGAGATTGCATCCACTTTGTCCGAAGTTGCGACAAGTGTCAACGGTTCTCCAACCTCAATCATCTCGCCGCCCCACGATCTCTCTTGCATGACTACACCACGGCCATTTGCCACTTGGGGAATTGACGTCATCGGGAAAATCGCTCCGCCCGGGCGGCAACGGTCACGAGTTCATCTTAGTAGCCATCGACTACTTCACCAAATGGGTCGAAGCCAAGTCCTACAAGGTACTCACCTCCAAGAAGGTTGCGCATTTCCTCAAGGAAAACATCATCTGCCAATACGGCATCCCAAATGAGGTCATATCAGACAATGGTTCACACTTCGAGGGGGAATTCGACAGACTGCTGGCTGAATTCAAGATCACACGCCACAAATCTTCTCCCTACCGGCCACAAACAAACGGCGTCGTGGAAGCAGCAAACAAAACCCTCGAACGGATCATCCAAAAAATGACCACCCGAGGACGAGATTGGCCCGAGAAGCTGCACCTTGCACTTTGGGGCTACCGCACATCAGTCGGAAACGACCACGGGAGAAACCCCATTCGCCACGACATACGGGATGGAAGCGAGTCCTTCCCATTGAGCTGGAAATTCCCTCACTCAGAGTCTTTATGGAAAATGACATCAACGAAGTCGAATGGCTCCGAAGCCGACATGACGAATTGGCTCTGCTAGACGAGCGACGACTAAAGGCCATGGAACACGTCCGAGCCTATCAAAGCAGGATGGCTAGAGCTTTTGACAAGAAAGTCAAGTCCCGAGACATCAGGGAAGGCGACCTTGTACTCAAAGAAAAGCCTCCCACTAGAACCAACCCACTGGGAAAATGGGAACCCACATGGATCGGTCCTTTCGTGGTTCAAAAGATCTTCTCCGGAGGTTCCATGAAGCTGACAGACCTAGACGGCAATCCCTTCATGAATCCAGTCAACGGAAGCAAACTTCGCAGATACTTCGCCTGAAGAAGAACAACTGTGCATCTCTTGGCACTCCATGTAGTGTTGAACTACGCAGACCTGAGGCCTCTAGTCCGGGGGAACGTAGGCAACCTTAATTGGTCCGGTCTAAAAATACACAAAAAAGTCAAAAGTTTGAATGTCAATCAAGACCTCCATCAAATTACACACTTTCCAGGAGCATGCCCCCACCATCACCTTGACCAAGTCAAACAGCGGCGGCAACATCAAAAGACATCCAAAGGTCACTCAGCATCAAACGACTGTCTCATGTCTGCTTCCAAGCCAGGGGCTTATCTTCGCCTTCACGCGCTTCGAAAAAAAAACACAAAAGAAGCTCAAACAGAAGCTACAAAAAACGAGGTCAAGATACCCGACGCCAACAAGAGGCAAGGAAGCTACGGAAAAGACTGTCAAGACAACTTGTCAGGGGATCATTCAACCTCCCGAACACAGAGCCCCAGCAAAAGGGATTGCCGTCAAAGCCCAGGATGTTTCAGTCCACAAATGCAACAGATGCCGCCAAGTTTCACAAAATACACTAAAGCAAAACAAGAGATCTTGCGTCTCGACAAAGCTTTAAAAGTAAATCACAAATCACTAACGGTTACAACATTTCTTGATGAGTTCAAGCACGGTCTACTCTCAAGTTCACAACATGCTAAAAGACAGCTTAATACATTTAACAAATAATGTGTTTGCAAATGCAACGAATGGATACCTAGGAGGTCATTCCGCGCCGCCTGCGCTTGTCCCTCGCCATTCTTTCCCTTTCTTCCCTCGTCCCGGCGAGTCTTCTTTCGCTCCACGTGAACCAACTCTGCGTCTCTCGGTCCGAGATCGGGGTCCTCCCCGTAGAGTCAAACAATCCGGCGGCTCTCGGGGCTTCATTCGCCCGTGCTTCGGCTCGGATCTCCTCCCTGCGAGTGCAAAGAGGACCTCTCCCCGTCAGTCGGTCAACTCTAGTCTCGTAGTCAAACAAAGTGTCTCCCGTCACATCCGAAGGGTCGAGACCGGGCTTCGGCACTCCTAAGGCAATAGCTACTACGGCAACCGGGTCCCGGAATCGCTACACGCACGCTCTCCCAAAGCCACTTGGGACTGCCCAACACGCCGCTCATACCGGGCCGGAGTGCGGAGTCGTCAATACGACACTCCCCCGACGTCTAAGGAGTACCACAGGAGGGAAAGCGGAATACTTCCATACCCTCAGAAAATACAAGAAGGCACCTGAAGCTGCCATACAAAGAGGAACTATCTCCGCAGTAGCAAGGTCATCCCAGCCCAACAAAGGCTCCTGCTTCATCCCAAACTGCCGGGAAACAAGCGACGGAATATAGAAGGAGGACCACGACAAACCTGGAACTCTAACAACGTAGGACCCTTCCTGCAAGACCCTCCTAGTCTCGATCCTCCAGTGGGGAACCCACCAACGGATCTGATGCGTACCAAGCTGTGCCATCCATCTCTCCCAGGCGGACTGATCCATATCCAACACAAGAGGTCGCTGAGCAAATGACCACGGGCTAAACGACGTCGGAGCCTCGGGCATGGCCTGAAGTCTCTCTCGCAGCCACAAGGTGAGCAAAGCGGGGCTTCCCCCTCTCATGAACCGATCCCCAGTTGCCAGACGGTCAATACCATGAAGAGTCTCCCCCAGCACCAACGGGACAATATCCTCTCCGGCTCTGTAGTGCCCAACCACATCTAGCAAAGCACCATCGCAAATGCCAAGGGAGCTGACCAGGAAAAGCGTCGCCATCACGCATAAGGCAAATGCGTCCCAAGAGACATCACTCTCATCATCAACCATGAATCGCTCCGGCAGCTCAGAAATGTCAATATGACCCGAATCAAGGATCATGCCCTGCACTTCTTCCAACGAAGTACGAAGAAAGCCTGCAAACTTCACGCTCACAGCAGCACCGCCAATCAAAGGAAGCGAGATGGCCTCCACCTTCGGTCCTCCAATCAAAGCCCGAAAATCCTCAAAAGTGGGCACCATTTCATTGTAGGAGAAACAATACACATGCCTCCTAACATCCCAGAACTTCGCGGCAGCCCGCAACAAATCCCAATCAGGAACCAACTCCTTAAAAGACCAAATCGAGCAAAGATGAAACCTTACCTTAAAAGCCCGTCTCTGATGCCTCATACAGCGCCGCATCCACGTTTTCAGCTGCTCAAGGAAGTGTGCTTGCCTCTCCTGCGAAAGCCTCGGCAAAATTCTAGAAACGTACGAAGAATCCATGGCAAAAATGGAAGTTCCTAGAGAAAATGGGGAAGAACGCTCGAAAATGGCTGCAAATGGGGAAATGGGGAAGAACCAGACACTGGAAAGCATTTATCTCCTTCCCAAAAGCAAGGTTGGTCCGTACGGACCTCTTTGCATGCTAAGTATGTCCGTACGGACCTCCTTGTAACCATGACCCATTTCCCCAGCAAACAGTACAATAACCACTGTCCTAAGCAGGACCTTGCTCCAAACTGCCCAAACACTGGCCAAAGCCATTTCAGGCAAACATACACTACCCACAAACGCACTCTCAGCTCACGTGGCATGCACAAAAAAATAATAATAATAGCAACAATTTCTAGGACAAATCCCGGAAATCACAAAAACGACATTACATCTTAAAATAAAATGCTGTTTGCCATGCAAATACAAGTGTTTTATTACAGGTACCCATAAATGTCTGTTGCTAAAAAAAAAAAAAAAGAGAAGATATGGAAAGAGGGAAAGCAAATGAATACTAATCAGACTCCTCAGCATCATCATCCTCGCCAAGGTCCTCCAGAGAGAAGTCGGGCATCCCGGTGAACTCGCCCGTCACGTCCTCGTCGTCAGAATACCGAGCCCCCGCCGGAGGCTGCCACTCAAAGTAATCCAAAGGATCAAATCCGACGAAAGGATCAAAGAAAGAAGGCTCTGAGGATCCCTCACCCTGTGCGTCCTGCGGAGGGAAGAAGAGCGATAAAGGGTCTGCGGCCTCGGAGCTCCCGAAGACGTCCCGGCATCCATGCTATGCCGCCCCCGCGAAGGTCCCTCCTGCTGTGGCTCTGGCTCGGCTCTCGGTGGAGGAGCATCTATAGAATGCCTCGAAGGCATCGGCTGGTACGCCGGCATACGTCGCGAAGACCGGCAAGACATCTTCGACGCCATCTTCTTCGCAAAGGACCTCATCGCCACATAACGGCGTGTCAACATATCATAAGCTCTCCCCGGGACCTGCACAAGCAAGCGACGAGGAAACGCTCGGCCAATACGGTTATACTCAACAACAAAAAGAAAAATACGAAAAGATGCCAAGATGGAAAAGAGTAAGCACACGCACCGATCTATCAGCATCCACTCGGTATGCGGCAGAGCTGCTCGGGGAACGGGTACAGACACCCTCCTCCTCGATCCGTCCCCACGAACATACGTGAAATCCGGCCCCGGCATCGAAACCTCTGGGGGAACCTGCGGGCCAGCCTCCCTCTCCCTCGCCAATACCTGCGGCGTCCTCAACTTCCTCCTCACGAAGGCCTCATACTCCTCTCCATACAAAATAAACTCCTCGGCACCCACACCGCCAAGGTACCTCTCAAAGTCCAACACATCCATATCCCGGGAATCAAGCATCCCAAAAGGAGGGTCCCTCGGAGCCACGGGAAGCACACCTGGGCCATGCTGCCAGAAGACCCGCTCTCCCAGATACATGACATCACAAGTCAAGCCCCGCAGCATCTTCCGCTGCGCTGTCACCTCAGGAGCCCCCTCAAACTCATCAGCCTCATACCGAGCCCACGGAAACAAAACAAACCCCTCCGGGCTACCTCTCTCCAGACGCTCCTGCACATCCCCGTAGGCGATGGTGAGCTTCCCTCTGCTGGTCCTCCTCCTCCTAGCCGTACGAGCCCAGCCTAGCATAGCAGGATACGCAGCTACAGCCCCAGGATCTCTATCCCACGGGAAGCACTGAAAAATCTCATAGAACCACACCTGCGACAAAAGCAGAAAAGGGCTCAGTGCAAAAGAAGATGGAGAAACGACAAGTTGCTAAATCAAAAACAGCAATAAACTCATACCTCCAGAGCAAAGTCAAAACAAGCCAAAGAATCTGGCCACACCCCGGCTAAACCGGTCCAAAGAGAAGTAGAGCTCGGCCAAGCCTGCCTCGCCCCAAGCGATATCACAAACCCTCTCCAGATCAATCAAGCTCTCCAACAGAGCAAAAGGAGCCGCAGTCGCGTGGTTCGAGAACAAAGTCTCGGAAAGTGCAAACCACAAAAAGGAGCGCGCCAGCTGCTCCGCCTTCACCTGGCCGGTACCCCGAACATAGGCCCCAATGCTGGCCGTAATCCTCAGCTCCACATCGCTATATAGCATGCCCAGGCCCCTGCGAGGACGAGGCTCAAAGCCCAGCAGCTCGGTCAACACATCATCGGATATCATATCTCTCCACCGCACTGGCCCTCCTTCGAAGGAAAGCCCGTGTCGCAGCAAAGTCGGTAGGCGTCACCGTCACCTCTCCCGGCTCGGATGGAAGGTGTGGGTGGCATCCCACCAATACTCGGAAAGGCCAAGGAAGACGCTCTTGTTCTTCCTCGTGTCGAAACCCCGGCCCGGGTTCTCTACGAACACACCCAAGCCGAAGCGTAGACCGGCCTCCTGGGACTCGGCCTACCATCCACGAAATATCGGGCATCCGCCACAACTCAACAACTGGCCTCGAGCGATCCCCGAGTCTTCATCTTCTTGGCCTTCCCAGCCATGAGCCCCTCATCCTGCAGGTAAACACAGCAAAGGTACGTCATTCGCAGTACTTAATGCAAAAGAAAATCAAAGCACATATATCCCGTCACGAAACACGGCACATATTGCACATAATTTTTACATGCAACTCAAAACATGACATGCATTATACATAATTTTTTCCATGCAGTCCGTCACAAAACACGGCACACACTGTACATATTTTCTCAACAGAGGGATCAAGCACTACACGACACATTTTCAAAATAAACCGTCACGAAACACGGCACATATTGCACATATTTTCCCCACAAAGTCCGTCACCCAAAAACACGGCACACACTGCATAACACATTTTTAAAAGAAAAGTCCGTCCCTACACGGCACACACTTTCAGACAAAACCCGTCACAAAACACGGCACATGTCACATTTTTTCACAAAATTTGTCACTACCCGACAAACTTTTCTCATAATGTACATACATAAATAGCATTAAGTACAAAACACCAAGGCATGCATTTCATTAGAGAGGCACTTTATTTTCACAAATAAGAGCTAATCTACACATTTCTGCACAAAATACACATACCCACAATTTTTACATGTCCATTTTCAACAATTCATCAAGAATTTCAGAAGAGGCATGAAAAATAACAAAAACCCCAAAAATGCAAAAAACTAAAACCTAGTTCTAGCATTCAAAAAAATTCGAGCAGGGAATCGAAACGGAAAGGATTTCTTACCTCCCCGACGTTCCTAGAGCGACGATTGTGCACCTCCGGATTCGGATACAATACATCCGGGTTCTTCGAAGATGGAACAAACGAGATCCAATTTCTTTGGAGCTCCATCCGTTGCTCGACCACTTCTTGACTGCGTTGTCGACAACTCCTCCGAGATCCTTCCGCCATTGCAAGCGATTCAAGTGAAAAATGGAAGATTTTGGTGTAAAAATGGAGGTTTTCTCTCTCTCTCGCTCTCTCTCTCTCTCTCTCTCTCTCGGATGCACGAACTGAAGAAGAAGAAGTGAAGGGGGCCTCGGCTTTTTAACCCGGTCAAAATCTGGGAACTGTAAAAAACCAACATGGTCCGTACGGACCTCTTTGCATCCCAGGTTGGTCCGTATGGACCTTCTTGCAAGGGAGGGCCAAATTACTTTCCTGCCCTTATAATCTTTGCCCCTGGCTGTCCTAAGGCCTTTTTCAGCAAGTCCAAGTGCATAATGGTCCCTAACCCTTCAATTCAACCACCGGCCGTCAGCGTAAGCCCGGTCCTCGCCCACTCAACGGCAATTCAACCACCGGCAGTCAATGTAAGCCCGAACTTCGCCCACTCCAACGGAAACGCAAGCACCGGCCGTCAGTGTAAGCCCGGACTTCGCCCACTCAACGGCAATTCAACCACCGGCAGTCAATGTAAGCCCGAACTTCGCCCACTCCAACGGCAACGCAAGCACCGGCCGTCAGTGTAAGCCCGGACTTCGCCCACCCAACGGCAACGCAAGCACCGGCCGTCAACGTAAGCCCGGACCTCGCTCGCTCCAACGGCAATTCAAGAATCGGCCGTCAATGTAAGCCCGGACTTCGCCTACTCAACGGCAATTCAACAACCGGCCGTCATCGTAAGCCCGGACCTCGCCCACTAAACGGTAAAACAAGCGCAAAAGGAGCCAGCACCTCCCAGCACTTATCTCAAGGCACGAAACGCCTCCAAAACGACAAACGGTGAAGCAACCACCGGCCGTCAATGTAAGCCCGGACTTCGCCCACTCCAACGGCAACTCAAGCACCGGCCATCAAAGTAAGCCCGAGCTCCTTCCCCAGCAAGTAAAAAGGGAAGTCGTACAAGATTGCATATCCCCAGCACCGGCCTTCATCGTAAGTCCGGACCTCGCCCACTAAATGGTAAAACAAGCGCAAAAGGAGCCAGCACCTCCCATCACTTATCTCAAGGCACGAAACGCCTCCAAAACGCCAAATGGTGAAGCAACCACCGACCATCATCCTTGCTCGCTCAACGGCAAATCAAACATCGGCCATCAAAGTAGGCCCGACGTCACCCTCTCAACAGGAAAAGCCCCTACAAGGCCACGATAAATCCCCAACGGATGAACACCGGCAGCCATCGTAAGTCCAACCTTCTCCCCAGCGGACAAAGCACGAGGCATCTAAACCTCTCGCAATCAAAGCTCAAGGCAGCCATGCCTCCACAACCGCAGTCAGAAGACGACTCAAGTTTTCATACATGACACCACCGCAGCCAGAAGACGATTCAAAGTCCTCACGCATGGCAAACTGCAGTCAGAAGACGACTCAAGTTTTCATACATGACACCACCACAGCCAGAAGACGATTCAAAGTCCTCACGAATGGCACAAACCGCAGCCAGAAGACGATTCAAAGTCCTCACGCATGGCACCAACCGCAGCCAGAAGACGATTCAAAGTCCTCATGCATGGCGCAACCGCAATCAGAAGACGATTCAAGTCCTCATACAATCTCAAGCCCGGAAGGCTTTAAACCACTCGGTCCGGAAGACCGCATAAACCTCCACCATCACAATCTCCAGCCCGGAAGGCTTTAAACCACTCGGTCTGGAAGACCGTATAAACCTCCCCCATCACTATCTCCAGCCCGGAAGGCTTTAAACCACTCGGTCCGGAAGACCGTATAAACCTCCCAAATCATTATTCCCGGCCCGGAAGGCCTTAAACCACCCGATTAGGAAAATTGTAAAATTTCCATCCCAGGACACCACCACGTTCTCACAATTGACCTCGGCGGTCACCACATCTTAGGACACCACCACGTCCTCACAACTGACCTCGGCGGTCACACAACACTTCAGGGCACCACCACGCCCGCACTCACAGATTCACGACCTCTGAACTACGACCAGGCTTGATTCCCGCCAGGGATACGTAGGAATCCTATTACAGGGTCCAGCCATCGACCTATGCGGTCACCCAGGACACCACCACGTCCTTACCACTGAACTCGGCGGTCACACGACACTTCAGGGCACCACCACGCCCGCATTCACAAAACACTCACCCCACACCCGAACTACGACCAGGCTTGATTCCCGCCAGGGATACGTAGGAATCCTATCACAGGGTCCGGCCCTGCGGCCTAAACGGTCACACAATAGGACACCACCACGTCCTCACACTGACCTCCCCGGTCACTTTATCTCCCAGCACGCGATCCAGATTAGGACCCTTATCTTATCGGCGACCCCACTTATTTCATATGTGACGTCGTCGAGGGGCTTCTGTAAGTACCCCAATATGGATCACTCCCTTTCAAGCACACGGGAAGCACCGCAGACTCATCAACGCAGTCTCGACAACCTCTGGCACTCAAAACCCTCTCAAAACCCCCAGCCAAACCAAGGGAGGAGCCTTTCTGGGATAAAAAGGGACAAAAGGACCTTTTGGGAATTTTCAGGAAATTGGAAAAGCAATAATGGTCCGTACGGACCTCTTTGCTTTAATAATTACTGAATCCCCTTAAAGTCCACAATATTCCCTCAAATCCCAGAAGTAATCATCACTCCCATACATGGTTGGTCCGTACGGACCTATTTGCAGCCTAGTTGGTCCGTACGGACCTTCTTGCAAGGGGACACCATAATTACAGAATATTTACCATCATCACATATTCCCTCAAATCGAGGAAAACCAAGATTCTGGTTTACCTAGAAGGTCCGTACGGACCTTCTTGCACGAAAATTTTTACTATAAATAGAGGGCTCCCCCTCCTCATTTTCACACACCTCCCACTTCTCTCTTCCTCCCTAAGCCTTCAGGCTTCCCCTCTAAGTCCTCTCGAGGCACTCCCGGCCCCTTTCGGATCCTTCCGAGGCCTTCCGAGCTCCCTTGTGGTGCTCCGAAGCCTCTCCGAGCGCTCCCGCGACGCTCCCGCGCTGCCCCGAGGCACTCTCGAGGTACTCTGAGGCCCCTCGTGGTACTCCGAGGCCTTGCCTGGTCTTTCCACGGTGTCCCGGCTCTTTCCGAGTCAAACCGGCAATCCCAAACCACGCCGAACCTCTGCCCGAATCCAGCCAACGATTCCAACGCACGCCGAACCTCTGCCCGAGTGATCCCGACGATCCCCACGCACGCCGAACCTCTGCCCGAACGCAGCCTGCAACCTCAACTCACGCCGAAACTCTGTCCGCAGACAACCGGCATCTCCCGAAGCAATCCCGATCCGTACCGGAACGCTACTCCGACCTCAAACACTATTCCCCAGCGGAAGACAGACACGAACCAGCATTGGTAAGGCTTCCTTCCTACACTATTTCAATATATTTCAATACATAGTGTACAATGTAGACATCCGACATAGCATGCATTTTTAAAAGCACGCACACACACACACACAACATTTTAAAGGATATTAGGGGTATCCGAAAGACTCGTTTTACGAGGCGACTCGGATGAGCTCTAATATTCTAATATTCTCTTCCCGAGGAGTCATCTGACCTCCGAACTCAAAATCTCATCACACAAAAACAGTTTAAAATTATCTTTAAACTGATGCCCTTTTTCAATGTTTTGGGCTTAATAAAAATGGCGTGGCGACTCTACAAATGCGAAAACAAACGGCGAGACACCTCCAAACGAAATGATGCCAGATGCCGGGGCGCGAGCGCGCTGCCTCTCGGATCCGGGTAATTTCACCGCCGCAGGAGGTGCACTAATGAATAAGACGGTGGATCAAGCATACGACTTGATAGAGAACATAGCCCTGAATCACTATCAATGGTTCAATGAGAGGAAACAACCGCAGGGGATTTCAGGTAAGTACAATATTGATGTCATTACTACCTTGTCTTCTAAAGTTGATATGCTTCTTAAAAAGTTTGAAAAGTTTAATGTAAATCCCGTGGCCAACATTAATGTTGTTTGTGAACTATGTGGGTCAAACTCACATAGTACAGAATATTGTGAATTGCTTGACACTACTTCTAGTGATCAAGTAAATTTTGTTAATTCTTATGGGGAAAATGGTGGTATGTATTCAAACACATACAATCCCGAATGGAGAAATCACCCTAATTTTTCCTATAAGAATAACAATATTTTAAACCCGCAATCTTCTACACAACCACCGAGATTCACACAAAAGAATTTCAATGGCAATTCTAGTGCTTTCCCTCCCCCTAAGTCTAAATTGGATCTTATTATGAATTTTATAATTGAAAATAGAAACGAACAAGGGAAGACCAATAATGAGTTAAGGGAATCCATTAAGTCGTTGAATGCTAGGTTTGATAATTTAGCCGCCCACAATAGAATGCTTGAAAATCAACAAGCTCAACAGGCCGACACCTCGCATAGACCACAAGGGAGTTTTCCCGGTCAATCGCAAAGGCCCGACGAGCATGTTAGTGTGGTAGAAACTAGGAGTAAAAAAGAAATTATAGATCCCCTTCCTAAGGAAAATACAAACCGAGCAAAGAGAACGTTAGTCCAACCCCACCGATGGTCGAGACTAATGAAGATGTTGAAAATGGGACAGAATCCCCTAAGATTTCTAGAAATTTTGACCCTCCAATACCATACCCCCAAAGGTTGGTAAGAGCCAAACTTGACAAACAATTTGCAAAATTTTTAGAAGTCTTAAAATCTATTTATATCAACATACCTTTTACCGATGCCCTTCAACAGATGTCGTCTTATGCTAAGTTCTTAAAGGAAATTCTTGCAAATAAGAGGAAACTTGAGGAGCATGAGACTATCGCTTTGACAGAAGAAGTAAGTGCCATTTTACAAAGAGAACTTCCTCCTAAATTAAAAGATCCCGGCACTTTCTCTATTCCTTGCAAAATAGGTAAATACAATGTTGATAATGCTTTGTTAGATCTTGGGGCAAGTGTGAGCCTCATTCCGCTTTCAGTAGGTAAGAAACTAGGTGTGGGGGAAATGAAACCCACCACTATTTCTCTCCAACTAGCGGATTGCTCCATTAAATACCCGATGGGTATTGTGGAAGATGTCCCTTGTCAAATCGGGAAATTGATCATCCCGGTAGACTTTGTAGTCCTTGAGATGGAGGAAGATCACCAAATTCCAATAATTCTAGGAAGACCTTTTCTTGCCACCGCTGGTGCAGTAATAGATGTAAAGAATGGCACTCTTTCTCTAAACATTGGAAATAAGAAGGTCGAATTTAAAAACATAAATCTCAAGAAGTCGTGCCATGAAGTCAACACTCCTAAAAATGATAGCAAAAAGGGTGAGAAATCACAATCCAAGGACTCAAAAATATTAATTAAAAAGCCCTTAGATCATAGTGGTGAAAAAAATGTGCACCCTAAAAAGCATAATAAGGTTCAAAAATCAAAAGGTAGGGGACCCAAGAAGAAAAGCAAATCGGGATGTCGCGTTTGCATAAATCTTAAGAGCTCAATCACGCCAAAGGGGAAGGAATGGCGAGTTGTTAAGGATAAGAGACCATTACAATACCACTCACCGTCCATTGTCACTGATAGAAAGGGGTCGAGCTTATGACCTTAAACAAGCATCATCGGAATAGTAAACCGATGTATTATATTACTGTTTATCATAATTTTGTTTACCACCACATGCTTATCTCTTTACTCTTTGTCCTTGAAACATTGAGGACAATGTTCACTTCAAGTGTGGGGGGGTATTTATCTATTTGCTTTCTAGTTTTAATTTACTTGCTTTCTAGTGTAATTTTTTTCTTTTTAACTTAGTTGCATTTTCATTTATGCATGTATAATAGTATTTAAAAAAAATATATAAAAATCCCTATGATGATCCATATCATTATTTCTTATGCTTGCCAATTGTCCTAGAATAATGTCGTTGTCTTTTCTCTCATATTTTCTATAAACTTAGAAATTTATAAAAAATGAAAAATATAGGGATAATTTTAGGAAATAATTTTAAAGCCTTATAAGTTAGTATAGCAAAATATAGGGTTTTATCAAGGAAAAGGCATTTGATTAGAAGGAATCTTTATCAATCTATACTTGATCATTTTTATGCAAATATTGAAAATATTTCTTTGAAATTGTACATTTTAAATTTTATTAAATACTTATTCCCTTATTAGAAGCACCCTTTGTTTTGCACCCCTTGGATCACACCCCTTCATCAAAATTTCATATTTCCATTTCCACTAATTAATTTAAAGTTAGACATCTTTATCTTATTACTAAAAAGAGTGACTTTGTCACCAACCCTTAAAAGTAAAAAGAAACCTATTACTTCTTAAGTAACTCGGGGCACGGCGTTCGCTGCGACGATGCTTCCTTGCCAAATGGAAGTAATATCCAAAAGTATTCTTGATCTAAGTATTAGGAACATGGGGTTCGCAGCCACAATGTCTCCTACTTGAAAGGATCAAAAATAACTTAGGTCTTTTGCAAAAATATAACACGTGCAAAAATAAGATAAATTTGTTTAAACTCTGATGAGATTTTTCCACTACCATCATCCATTTTCCACCCTTGTGATTCAAGAATGTAAAACAATTCTTCGGGAACTTCTAACTTGTGAATAAATATTTATACTTTCTCTTGTACATTTTAAAGAAATAAATTCATTTTTTTCTCAAAAATCACTCTAAAGAGTGAAAGCTTCTCTTCTACCAAAAAATGAATCTAAGATTTATCCTTCTAGCATGCTTTACTTGGTCAAAATTCTATATATGCTATATTAGGTTATAGTCTTATAAATTATCTCTTTAAAAATATCCCAAAATACTTCTTCCTAGATAAAATTTTAAAGGTATACAAAATATGATTAGAAAGATGAAGGCATTATCCAAAAGGCATTTAGGGCTTGCTACTTTATTTCTGAGGGATCATTCTTGCTTTTTCTCCCTCTCCGTATTTCATTCTAAGTTTGCTTGGGGACAAGCAAAAGCTTAAGTGTGGGGGAGTTTGATAAGTGACTATTATATAGTCATTTATCCTTAGTTTTATATACTTTTTAAAGCATAAAATATCATTTCTCATTTCATTTTATGTACTTTTTTGTTCCTTTTTCATATTTTCTAGATTTTACGTCTTTTGGTATATTTCTTGCATTTTAAAGACAGGTTTTAAGGTCTTTTTATCAAAAAGGATGCTTGGACACTTCAAGGCAAAAGACATGGAAGAGCACCAACCAAATCAAGCACACAAAGTTAAATTCAGGTGGAGCGGCCGTGCAGCCAACACGGAACGACCGTGCGCCTAGCCATTTTCAGGCCATTTGTGGCCCTAAAATATAGAGCGGCCGTGTCTTGAAGATTGAGTGGCCGTGTCATTATATAGAGCGGCCGTGCAGCTTATAGTGGAGCGGCCGTGCGAAGTGTCAAAACGCAAATTCAAATCTGGCGCCAAGGAGTGCACGGCCGTGCAACTTCCTTGACGCGGCCGTGCAAATCGTGACTGCAGAATGTAAAGGCACCTTTTGATGGCACCTTCTTGAAGAGTCCCCTCCCAATTATAATTAGGACCCTTGTAATCAGTCTTAGACACGAAATTTTGGAGAGAAAACACTGATACTTCATAGATAGAAAATACAAATACTTGTGACAACAATTTTCAAAGAGATTTGAAGATCAAGTTCATTGTTTGTTCTTGGAATTACTTTGGAAGAAAAGCAATAACGTGAAGCACCATTTCCAGCATTTTCCTTCTATATTCATAAGTCTTTCTTACTCAATCTCTTATTTTAATTGCTTATTTGTTATAAATGGCTTGTGAGTAATCCCCCTTATTCTTGGGGTTGGAAACTCAAAAGCATACTTGTTCATCATTTAAAATGAAAAGTCTTGACTTCTTTCTTCATCTAAACAATTTTTTTATATTATTATCTAAATGCCTTACATTTTGGAGATGTCCAATTTGTATGATTCAGTCAATTGAGAGAAGTACCTAGCGGAGAATCTCGATTGACGGAACAATATAAAGAAACTAGGTTTCATTGATCACGAAAGTAGTTCAATGGCCTAGGGATGTTCCTTTAATGGAAAATATGTCGACTCTCGTTCTTAAAGGGTTCTTACTAATTATGGTCAGCTAGAGATAAGCCGGAACGCCCGTTTGTGACAGGGCGGGAATAACGTAAACGGAAATCTCAAACAGTTAGGACATAATTAGTGAAGAATACAACACTACTTGCTTGACCGTGAGAAGTAGTGCAAGCCGAATGTATCATTCTTGCTTTTTATGAAAACCTTTTATCTCTAAGACAATGACGATTTGATGAACAAAATTATGTGTATGATTTCCAATCCCGAGAATGCTTCGTTTTATAAGAATTTAATTAAAGTATTTTCTGTTTATGTTCTCTCTATTTTTCTGAAAACAAATTTTATCTCCCCCAATCTTTTCTATAATTTCTAAAGACAAAAATATTCCCTAAAGTAAACCTTGTCTCTGTGGGATCGACTCGTACTTGCACCCGCTATATTACAATAGCTCGTGCGCTTGCGGATATAAATAAACCGTTAGGTTTCGACCTCGAACATAACTGCACGACCGTACGTTAAGGCTTGCACAGCCGTGCAAGGCCTGGACCAAAAACCTTTGAAAATCTGGCCAGGCATGCACGGGCATTCCATTTGATTAACTCGACCGCTCTTACACGGCCGTGTCTTTTGAGATGCACGGCCGCACATCTGCTGGAATGACTTAGATGTTCCTCCTTTGCTCCCTTTATGATCCACTCCCTCTTAATCAACTTGTAAGCTCCTTTTTCCATTGATACTGCCCCGAACTTCTGTTCCTACCAAAAACATACCACCAAGATAATATCCGCAAATATAATAATAAAATGAACTAAATTTAATTTAAAGTGCACTGAAACTAAGTTATATGAAGCGAATATTTAACTATAAATGCCTATATAATAGACATTTATCAAATCCTTGAGTAAATCCTTCTTCTATTTAACCCAGAGTTCCTTAGCTTTAGGGATCGAAGGTTTCGTTCCTGTTGTATCTACAACCAGACCCTTTTGTTTTCGACAATCCTCCAATTTATGCCCAAGCAAACCATAACCAGAACAATAATTAATATTTCCTTCATATTCAATGTGTTTCCGAAACCCTTTATCTTTCGATGGCCTAATCCAAATCCAACCTGTAAGGGGCTTTGAAACATCAATTTCTATGCATACTCTCATATACATATGATTTGTGAAATCGGACGTTCTGTTATCTACTTTTAAAAACCTTCTCATTGCTAATACACTTCAAGAATGTTGGATTGTATAAGTGTAGTGGTAGCCTATGCAACTGCACCCACACTGCTACCAAAGGGCAACCCACCTTGAAGCTAAACTCCAACGTCCATTAGAAAAATCTGAACATATAATTGGAGATGGAGTGTGAATCCTTTGCCAATGCTTGAATAAAATATGATTTTGATTACATGTAGATGAATACATGGCGGTGGTGTAATAAATCCACCAAGTACGAGCCCTGAAGCCTCCGAAATTTTGTAATATGCTCATCAATCTCTTTGACAGTAGGTTGTCATGCATAAAATTTTAATATCATGGCATACCTTAAATCTTTAGCAGTCGTGTCGATCTCCTTGTCCAAAATCCTGATCGCCGGATAGTTTCCGGCCTTAGCCCACGGCCTAGGAGCAAGCCGACAATCACTAAATATATTAGTGAGAGTCGAAGGTTTCTTGGAATAAATACCAACCATCCCTCCACTACTCTCACCACCTGGGCAAAAGATGGTCGAGAACCATCCTTGTTGAGGGGTGAGAAAGAGAGTGTCGGTGGAGGATCCGGTTGCTTAGCGCCACCTAAAGCTGCCACCCTTTTTTTGAGAGAGAAAAAAACAGTGTGTGCGTGTGTGTGTTTAGCGAATAGGTTTTTTTAATTACAAATTGATGCTAGAACAAAAAATCAATGTATTAAAATGCAGCGGATGAACAAAGTTTAATATCTATGAACTAACCTTAGGCTATTAATTCAAGTAATTATTTTAGTTAAATACCAAGTTCGTCACTAACCTATTGACCTTTTTACCTATTCGTCACTGAAATGTTTATTTTTACGATTTCATCCTTAACATAATTACTTAATTTACCATGCCATCCTTCCGTCTCATTTTCGTCCAAACTTCCGTTAAATCTTCATATATGGCACGGTGACATCATAAAAATGTTGAGTTGGCACTAGACTTTCTCAAAACTCTGGTTTGGAAATAAAAGGGGTTAACCTGTGAAAGATTAAACTATAGGCACTGAAAATTGAAATATGAATTTACACCATTTTCGTTATTTTCTTGACAAATGAATACAAATTGATTTGGGAAAAGATTGAAGAATCCAGTCGAGGATTTCTAGAAAATCAAATTAATAAATGGGGATAGAATTGGCAAAATATATCACTTAGCACCAGATAAAGAAAAACCCATCAAAAACCAACAACACACCATCGCCTGCTCTCACTCCATTGATGTGCTCTCTCACTCCGTTGATGTACCATCACCCTTTGGTCTATCCCATTGCCTTGGCTCTCCTACCCTTTCGGCTCCCCACTTCCTTTGTCAACCCCTGCCCTTGCTCTCTGCCTCCATATTGAAGATTTAAAGAATCCAAATCTAAATCAAATTTAGATTTAATGATTGAACACCCCAAATCTAAATTTAGAAGGGAGCCGAATGAGGTGGTTGATTGTTGCTGGAGATGGTGTTGTAGGCAAGAGTACAGAGGGGGAGGAGGTGGTGTGGAGAGGGGACAACTTGGGTGAGAGAGGGAGGACGGGTGGGTGGGAAGAGGACGGTGCTGAGTTTCTCCGGATCTAGGTCAAGTGCAATGAGGGGAGGGTTAAATTAGGGGGTTTAGTTTGTAATGTTGTTCCCACTTGTTTATTTTTTTATTTTCTAAGGTCACTAGTTTAATAAATTGCATTTTCAACCCTTTTATTTTCACATCTGCAAATCTTGACCAAATCTATTGCCAACTCAGCATTTTTATGACGTTAGCATGTCACACATTCAGCTTTAACGACAGTTTGAATGGAAATAAGACGTAAAGATGACATGATAAACTAAGTATTTAAGTTAAGAACGAAATGGTAAATAGAAATACTTCGGTGACGTATAAGTAAAAAAGTGTAAGTAGCGAACTTGGTAATTAACTCACAATCATCTCAAGAATGACTTGGGCCAATTTAGGAATTCTATTTTTTGGTTATTTGATACATCAAAAAATTAAATACTGTAAAAAAAATGAACTTTCTAAACATTTTGTTTTCAAATATGCAATGAAATATGCCAAATAAAAAATGGTAAAAAATTATTTTGAATATCGTTTTTTGCATTAATGAATAACGACAAATCTAACAGATTAATTAGTGAAAGATGCCAAAGCTTCAAAACCATCTCCATTAATCAGTTGTTGGGCGGGACAGTCTATGTCCCAACCTTCATTGTCTTTTTATTTCTACTAGATTGACCCCGTGCGATGCACGGAAAGTTACTAACAAATAACTGATTAATATTTATTTTCTTAGACGAAGACAGTAACAGTATAAACATTAATTGTTACAAAATAATACTACTTTAGCTAAAGAAAAAAAAAAAATACTATTTTCGTCCCAATGAATATTTTATAAAATATTATTTAATTTGTTAAAAAAATTAATGTCATATTTTGAAACAAAGGCATTAACATTATAAAATAGTACTTAATATGTTTAAAAAGTGAATGTAAAATTTTGAAACGAAAGAAATAACATTACAAACATTAATGTATATTTAAAAAGTAAAATTATGATTATTATTATTATCATTTATAATAAAAATATATAATTCACACTTAATTAATTTGCAAAAAAAAGATATTGAAAAATAAAAAAGAAAAATTAAGATAGGATAATTAAGAAATTTATATTTAAAAAATAGTGAATTTTTTTTTGTCCAAATTTAATGAAATTAGTCTCTAATTAAAGAGGAAAAAAATTATGAATTTTGGTGTAAAATTTTTTAAAAATTTTTTTTTTTTTTATAAAATAATTGAGGTCAAAAAAATGGGAGGAAAAAAAAATCCGAAAATAAACCAGCCAATCAGAGTGCGCCACGTGTCGAGGATTTAAAAAAAAAAAAAAATCATACGCGTCACACGCGCCTTTGTCGGCGCGTGTGGCACACGCGCCCACTCCCCGTTGCCACGTGTCCCGTCCGCCTTGATTATTGCCAAAATGCCACCGTGTGAAATTACCAAAATGCCCCTGGCATTTTGGCTCCAAGGCTGTGCTGGCTTTATATTACTTTAGATTAGATAGATTTAGATTAGATTTAGATTTTACATTTTTATTTTTATTTTTATTTTTATTTTTACAGGGTATTATCAGTCCTCAAATAATCTCTCTAAGAAAATCAAAGAGTCTCTCTTTTAAGGTATGTAATTTTATTCATTTTTCTGTGTTTTCCATGTGTTTATGCTATCATATAATCATATCCTATAAATTTAAGTTTATTTTATGTTATAGATTGAAAAATAAAAAATGATGCTTGATATGGTCATTTTACGGTGGATTTCGATTAATCTATACTTGTTATGTTATGAAATAATATTTCGTTTAATCTATGCTTGTTAAATTATGTAATAATTTTTTATTTAATTCTCGTTTGATTTCCTTTTATGTTTTAATTTTTTTTTTTAAAAAAAATCATATTCTAGCTAGCTACATTTTGCATGTTGAATTTTATTTTACTCTTGGGGGACTAGTTTGATTTGTTTTTAATTGGACGTTCAAATTCAAAATCAACAAAATTAAAAGCAAAATCCCTTTCTACCCATTGACGTTTCAAAAAAAAAAAAAATTTAAAGAACTCAATTTTAGTGAAACTAATTGACATCACTATCAAAAATCCCTTTGTATTATAATTTTTATATCCCCCCCCCCTCCCTCTCTAATCTCACCAATTTTAGATTAATGACAGAAACTATTGGATAAAAATATGTATTATAATTTTTATTTTTTTGGTTTTGAGTGTATAACATTTTGAGTTGTTCTTACGTAAAATGTGTTATTGCAAATGATTCGAAAAAATGGAGTTCTCGTAAGTATTAGTATTAAAATTATAAAAAGTCGGTCATAATGTTACAAATGCACGTTATTCAAAACTGACACTAATAAACATTTTAAATGACAAACATTTTAACACTTGTCAAAGAGTACTAATATGTGTTAAAGATTATGAGTGATAGTAAAGAATGCTAATAGCAGTGTTAAAGAGTGTTACTTTAAGTGTTTAAGCTTGTTGATATGTGTCATATAGTGTCGATATATGCCTTAAATAGTGTCGGTAAAAAGTGTATGTCAGTTGTGGTGTTAAAGAGTGTCAGTGGTAGTGATAATGATAGTGATAGTATTAAAAATAGTATTAAAAATGATAGTAATAGTGTTGAAAAGTGTGAGTCAGTGTTAATAAGTATCAGCGCTTTAATAAGTTCTGATTATTTACAAAAATATCACCGAACGTTTCAAAAAAAAAAATTCAATTATTTACAAAAATTTCACTGTGCATTTTCAAAACACATTTCTCAAAATCTTAGAAAAAAATTTATATTAAAATGTTCCCAAAGAGGAATGACCAGTGGTGAAGCCAAAACTCAGACTTTATGAGATCCATATTTTGATCTTTTTCATTGGCTAAAAAGACATTTAAAAATGAAGGTGAGAGTATTTCAAAATACAACCAATAAATTACTCATACTAGTAAAATTAAATCAACCATAGTTATGGATTTAATTTGTTTGTATAGAAATTTCAAATTAGTTGAGAATAATTAATTTAATATATACCCTCAACAACTTTAACCAATGATTTTTTTAGTCTGTTCAAAAAGGTTTTAATTTATTTTATTCTTAAAATGAATAATAGGGCCCGCTTGCTATATTCACAACAAATCACTTATTATTTCCTATTTTACTTTTTAAATTCGATATTTATTTTTTCTTAATTTTAATAGAAAATCAAAACGGAAAGATTATTATTGCAACTTACTTGTACAAAGTAGGCCCAATTGAGAAGAGGTTTGTTTGTCTTGACTTATACACAAAATGGTCCACCCAGAAAAAGTCTGAATATCCCACATCGGTCGTACATGAAACGGATCTTTAAACAGAACGGATAGTTTTGGTCCCAACTTTGTCCAAATTAAACCACCTTTTTTTATGAAATTAAAACCCCTTTTGAAGATCCAAAAGAAAATAAAATAAAATAAAGAAAAGAGAAATATGAACTGTCAATATAACTACTTTAGATTTTGCTAAAAAGATATAAACTACTCTAGATCTAAGGTGGTGGTTTGTTTGGAGAGACAAAATCTAAGGTGCTGGTTTGTTTCGACAGGCGGACAGAGAGAATTTTAATTAACTGATATAGCAAAAAAATTCTAAAAATGTACTCCTTCCGTCCCGGACCTTGGTGCCTAGTTTGACTTTTCACGTAAATTAAGGAGAGAGTATTATATTGAAAGTGTTGTGAGTGTGAAAATAAAATAGGAGAGAGAATGAGTGGAGTGAATAGTAAATTATAATGGTGTTGTGAGTATTAAAATAATGTAGGAGAGAGAATAAGTGGAGGGAATAGTAAAGATTCCTTTCCATTTTAGGAAATGTGCACGTAGGTTTGGGACGCCCAAAATGGAAAGTGTGCACGTAGGTATGAGACGGAGGGAGTATTCGTTAAGTGGCTTGGCGGACGAGTTTAAACGAAATCTTTTGTATTTTGTAATACTCCCTCCGTCCCTAAATGTTTGTCCCATTTTCCCTTTTCCTTTGTCCCAAAAAGTTAGTCTCATTTCCAAAATTAAAGCTTCAAAATCACTAAATTTTCAAAACTTGTAACATTTAGGGACGGAGTATTATATAACGGCGGTGTATATTATCAATAATTTTCAAAGCGTTAGTAAAAATAACCAAAATTAAAGCTTCAAAATCACTAAATTAAAATGTTTGAAAAGTCAAACGGGACAAACATTTAGGGACGGAGGGAGTACTTTTTATACAACACGACCTACACCGATAATTTAATGATTATGGAATCTCATGATGTCATATTTAATAATCAATAATCGTTGAATCACTTAGTAAATGAAGCTGTGTAAAAGAGATTTTGTTTCGTCTTACCTCAAACGAGTCAAAGACCTCCCTCTCTTGCGTTAAAAATAATGCCGATAAACTTTGGGCTAAATGAGAAGCAGTGGCGCAGCCATATTTTCTTTTTAAAGAGATCAAAATTATTATTATTATTAAGTAAAAGACAAGGAAAAAATGTACAGAAAGGGACACGTTTCAATTAATTAAATTGTACTAGTAAAACCTTTAAGTTCTAAAAGTGTCGCACTAATGAAAATGATGACACAGGCAGGCCCTGCTTTCATAGAAAAAAATAAAGACTCAAACTCTTTTTAACCACTAATCCACCATCATTAAAAGAAAAGGATGTAAGTTTGGCTAATCATGTTCAAGGTTTAAAATAGCCATATATCCTAAACAAGAAAGAAGAGGCAACGGACGTGATGGCTTTTTGCATCAATGTCCTAGTCCCGGAGCACATTCTGTCAGCACACACTCTCTCTCTTAGTCTCTCTCATACAATAATCCGAATCTCTGCAGACTTCACTCTCTCTCTCTCTCTCTCTCTATTTATCCATACAACGTCAGTATCACTGATAGCATCTTCCACCGTTTTCACTTGAAAGAAACCCTCGTGAAGTTCATGTGAAACTTCCCCCTTTCCACAAACACACACACAGAAAGAGATCTGTCAACTACTAGTAGTTAATGGTGGACGGTTGCCTCTCATTCAGGTGATTTGAGTGATCCTTCTTTTAGCTTTTTCCCTCCTCAAATCTTGTAACTATTCTCTTTTCCTGGTTATCTTTCCACCTCTGAATTCGTTGGCCATTCTATCTACTAGGCCGAAAAGGGTCTTTCTTGTTGGTGCTCATAGCAAAAGGAGGCACTTTAATTGGGCTCACAGGGTTTTGAAATGTTGGTCCCTGGTATTTTAAATGCTGCTTCTCCTCGACCTTGGTTGTTTAGTTCGGAGTTCAAAAGATTGAATTTTTGATATTTGGTGACATGGGTTTTAGTTAATTTGTTTTGGGAATGATTTGCTTGGTAGGGTTTATAATTGGGATGTTTTGGAATAATCACCATTGTACTTGATTCTTGTTTCTCAGTATGTGACCTTCGATTTTGATTATGTGGGATTCTTTGTAATGATAGAATTGACAAGATTCTGGTGTTATAGGGGACTCGTATAAATGAGCAAAGAAAATCCAATATTCTCTGGTATCTTGCCTTAATTCTTGAATTGTTTTGTGTCCCTTTATATTGTGATCATGACCAGGACTGTTCGTGACCGGATACTTAAGGATGCAAATGGTGATATAACTGATCATCTACGCAACCATATGCATTTGACCAATTGTATTCACTTAAAGAATCATATGCATAAGCAAAGCCCAATCAGTATGACTGACCGGTCGCTTATAAGGGACCTTGTTGTGCTCCAGAAGTCTAGATCTCTAAGAGATCCCTCCATGAGTCCACCTTCATGGCAATCTCCTTCCGCTGCTGATATGCTGCCTAGAAGAGGTGGTGAAGGGGATGCCATTGTGGAGAATGGAAGACGGTCTGTTGGTATTGAACGTCAGAGAGATGGGAGTTGGTTGTCAGGGCACTCCCCGACTTTAGCTGCTGGTGGCAGTGGCAGTAGTGGGGTTCAAGAGCACCGGAGAGACAAGAAAGAAGAACCAAGTGGGCGGCAGTTGGGGGCTGGGTTAGTCAGTGATAGGATTGAATCTCCTTTGGATGCTAATGACTTGGTCAATGATGGTTCTCAGGTTAACTTACAAATGAGGGGAAAGAAAGTTAAAGAGAAAGGGATCAAAATTAAAAAAGATGACCATCTTAAGATCCTCTCTGAGCAGATGAATGAGGTCTCGATGGCTAGTGAGAATGCGGCAGCATCCTCCCACGTTCATTTGCGTGGAAGATATAGTCACCATGAAAAGACTGCTGAGGAGGCGGAAACGAGTAATCGTAGCCATGTGAGTGGTCGGACAAGGGTGAAAATGCGTAAGTTTCGAGGAGGAAGAAGAACTCGGGCTGCAGTAGCTTCACGCGATGCTGGGGGTCAAAATGAAATGTTGTCAGAGGCTTCTAATTCATTAGCTCATCTGGGTGCATCTCATCCAAATTATGGTATTGAGGAAGGAGAAGAAGAGTTTGCTCAGGCTCAGCAGAATGTCACAAGGGCTCCAGGAAATGGATGTGGTATTCCTTGGAATTGGTCAAGAATTCATGATAAGGGGAAAACGATTCTTGATATTGCGGGACGGAGTCTTTCTTGTGGTATATCTGATCCCAGGTCAAAGAAAGCTGGTCAACTTCCCCAAGGAAGAGAATTCTCCATCCCTGTCATGTCTGATCACTCTGGTTCATCGACTGAATTTGAGGGGGAAGCACTGCCTTTACTTATTAATGGTTCTCAGGGAAGTACAGAGAATGCTGCTTGGGTGCATGATTATTCTGGTGAGTTAGGAATTTTTGCTGACAATCTATTAAAACGTGAAATGGACTCTGACCTTGCTTCAGAAGCCAGATCAGGACCATTTGGTGATCAAAGGCACATACTTAGAGGGCATGATAACAATTCTAGGCACCAAAATCTCACCCAGAAATACTTGCCAAGAACTTTCAGAGATTTAGTGGGGCAGAATTTGGTTGTTCAAGCTCTTTCTAATGCTGTTGCAAGACGCAAGGTTGGGTTGCTTTACGTGTTCTATGGACCTCATGGGACAGGAAAAACCTCTTGCGCACGAATATTTGCCAGAGCCCTGAATTGCCTGTCTGTGGAACAGCCTAAACCTTGTGGATTTTGCGATTCTTGTGTAGCACATGATGTGGGTAAAAGTCGAAACATAAGGGAAGTGGGACCAGTAAGTAACTTGGGGTTTCAGAACATTATGCAACTGCTTGAAAATATGGCTGTTTCTCAGGCTCCGTCACAGTACAGAGTGTTCATATTTGATGATTGTGATACTTTAACCCCTGAATGTTGGAGTGCAATCTCAAAGGTCATCGATCGAGCACCGAGGCGTGTGGTGATTCTCCTTGTCAGTTCGAGTCTTGATGTTTTGCCCCATATAATCATTTCCAGGTGCCAAAAGTTCTGCTTCCCCAAGTTGAAGGATGCAGAGATTATATATACTTTGCAGTGGATTGCCACAAAAGAAGACTTTGAAATCGATAAGGATGCCCTGAAGCTTATTGTATCGAGATCAGATGGATCGCTGAGGGATGCTGAGATGACTCTTGAGCAATTAAGTTTGCTTGGGCAGAAAATCTCTGTTCCTCTGGTCCAAGAACTGGTGAGTACTCTCATGTTAATTAATGATACTCCCTTCCCTCCAAAAGAATTGGCTCATTGACAAGTCAAACCTTTTTTATAGGTAATGCTTTACCTGCTTATACTTCTTGAAATTGCTCTAAAATTGTCACCTTTTTCGGAATGGGACAATCTTTTTGGGACAAACCAAGAAGGACAAGGGCAATCTTTTTTATGAGATTGTCCAAGATTTATTTTTGTTAGCCGACCCCAATTCATTATGGGACTAAGGCTTTGTTGTTGTTGTTGTTGTTTATGACTTGCAAAAAACTACTTAATATCACAATCTTATTTGTTGTGCTGAAGAAGGTTACTGCCCTGAATTTAGATCTCATAAGTTGCTTTTAGTCCAAGATGTGTTTTTTTTTATTTGAAAAAAAAAATACATAAATGAGATGGACAAACTTGTGAATGTTTTGAACATCCGGTTGCAAATACACCAGCATTTACAAAGATAGTGCAAAGCTTTGTCTACTTTGCATGCTCTTTATGAACATACTGAATCATGTTTGGGCTTTTAGTTGATATCTGTGAATACTTTGATCTATATGGAGACAAATTTCTGAGTTCTTGGATAGTTTGTTAGTCATGTCAGGAGGTTTTGTATCTGTAGTGATCCAACCTCACAAATTGCATATTCCAAATTGAAATTCTATAGTTGAAGGTTAAGCATTACATTATAGATACATGATCCTAGTCTGAGTAACAAAATTACAACCGTTTAGAATTGTAACTTGTAAGTGAAATTAATAAGTATATGCACCCCGAATAATACATTCCCTTGTGCGTCCTTATTTTATCTACTTCTTTAACAATCATGCATTAGATACGAGATTATTATTATTATTATTAATATTATTCTTATTTTTTTGGTATATACTTTCAAAATATTATTTAACCAAGTAGAAGAAGAGAAATACTTCAGAACAAGATTATATTATCTAGAAGGCTTGACAAGATATTAAATACTTCTAAAAATACTATATTTCTATATAACATTTTGACTTAAGTTGCTTTAGTTCATGAAAATCTTTAGATGGTGGGTTGATTTAATTGATGATTGTAAAAGGCTCAATGTTGGGTGAATGAGCTAACCAATTTGATCAATATTCCGAAGAAGATAAATATCATTTTTTGATGGAGTTAGTTTAAAGTAAACAAGTACTCCCTCTGTCTCAAAATGAATGTCCAAAAAAATTTCGAATTTGCCTTGATCAAGAGCAATTTGAAATTTGTTTGGACATTCATTTTGGGATAGAGGGAGTACATGTTAGAAGAAGAGAATCCTGTCTTAACTTATAAAAGTCCAGCAGATTCCGAAAGAAGTTTGGAAAGAAATTGCGTGATTCTAAGATTCTAAGGAAGACCTTTATATGTATAAAGTAAAAGTGTAACCCGTTCTTCCACCCTTGCCTTTTAACGAGTGTTGACATTTCTTAGCTCTGGGTCAACCGCACACCTATCTTGACTAAAGCTTTGTAATGGTGTTTTAAGGAAAAAAGGGAAAAAAAAAGGGAATATTCTGATGGAAGCACGTTTTGGGAAACCAAAGCAATGCAGCAATTGAACATAAAAAGCAAAAATAATCTTAGAAGTAACAATAAATGGTCTAACCCCTTGGGTTGAATGTTTCAAGACTACTCTTGTTGTTTTATGATGGAGGAGTGCAAGGTAAAGTATTAATCCCTCCTAGTTGAGTGTCCTTTTTTGAAGAAAAAAATCTTCCATAACGAGTGTCAATTTTCTATCGAAGCGACTAAATCCTTCTTTGTCCATTACTATTTTCCATTTCACTTAAAATGGTATAAGGAGGCCACTAAGGTTAGATTTGTGCATCTATTACTAAAATAGCTTAAAAGTTAGTGTCCGTAATATCCTAGAATGTTATAAATGATCACTCATTTTGGGATGAAGGGAGTACACAATTCTAAAAGAAGATCATTTCTATAATCATAAAAGATGTCCGGTAGATTCCCAAAGAGTTAAGGAAAGAGATTGCATGATTTGAAGAAAAGACCTCTAAAATAAATAAAGTCGTTGAATTTTGATGAAAAAGGTGATTTGTATGGAAGCACATTTCCTAAAACAACAAACAAACATAGATGAACTTCTTATCGTTGCATGGTTCAAGACCACTCATGTATAGTCCCTCTGTTCCATGTTTAAAACCAAACTTTTATAATTTTGTACTTTTACGCCCTTTTATTTCTTATGATTTATAATTAAGTTATAATATTTTTATACAATACAAAATTATCAAATTATTGACATTAAATAATTTTTTTGAGAAAAACCAAATATTTTTAGCTTAGTTATTGAAGTAGACTCGTTAAGTGAAACGTCCCAAAATAGAATAGTGGACTTTTAACGTGGAATGGAGTAGATGTTAAGAGTTACTACCCCAGTAGCATATGTGATCCGTTATTTCCTTAATTGACTACACTAGGAACTTGGATGAATATAGTTAAAGTTAGCCAAACCAATTTTGTTTCTGACTCTCAAGCTCAATGCTATTATCAGGTTGATAGCTGTATACGAAGTTGCTCATAAAGTGAATTTTGGAATCAAAATGTTAATCCAAAGATCAAAGATCTGCAGCCCTACTCCTAGAATATCTTTCATTTTGCATCAAAAACTTTTTAAAAAAAAAAAAAAAAAGAAAAAAAGGTAATTGTTAGGCGGGTTTAGTACTCTATGAAGCATATAAATTCTGCTTACTACCGAAATTAGGAGCCAACTTAAAATTTGTCATGAGGCATAAAAGGAGAAAAAAGATCCCTTTACATTAAACGGGGATAATTATGTGACCATTCTCTAAGTGTTATATACTTGAATGATGAAATGCACCTTTACCAGGATCGATAGCTGTTACGGACGTTGCTTCTTTAAGTGGTTGACATTTTGTACCGATATGTTGATCAGTAACGGAGTTTTCCCCTTATGATTTATGTGAACAAATTGCGTAGCATCTCAGAATCCTCTTATTTCTGTTTTGATTGTAATAATTATAATGCTTATTTCACAGGTTGGGCTTATATCTGATGAGAAGTTAGTGGATCTACTTGATTTGGCATTATCCGCAGATACAGTTAACACTGTGAAGAACTTGAGAGAGATCATGGCGTCCGGTGTTGAACCTTTAGCTTTGATGTCACAACTGGCAACCGTAATAACTGATATTCTTGCTGGTAGTTATGATTTCCGGAAAGAAAGGCCTAGAAGGAAGTTTTTCCGACGACCAGCACGTAAGTCACTATTATTTGGTCCTTCACATGTTGAACCAAGCAATTCTGTAGTTCATTGGTTCGGTGGTTATGAAAAAAAAACACTCAAGTAAATACGTTTCTGTAATTTTAGAATCTATTCATCAGTTCAAAAATTTTTAAAACTGGGGTTATTAGAAGAACTCATTTTTATGTCTTTCTCTTTCCTCTGTCTTAACGTACTGAAAAGCAAAGGGTGTGCATTGTATGCGAAAAAGTGATGCAAAAATAGAGAATTACGTTTATAGATCTACACAGCTCATAATGTAAAGGGGATTTTTTTTTTCTACCATTAGTCAACCTGTTATTCGCGCGTGTTTGTATTTGTTTCTTTTGTTTTCACTTTTAGTGAAAGTGATGAAGAAGAAGTTTTATTACTGAATCGAGAATGTACGTTTACAGAAAGTTGAGTTAGGAATGAACTAACTAATTATTGTGCTATAGACATTTTTCTGACATTAAATGATCTACAAACTTTAGCAATGTTTGAAGATATTTATTGAATATACGATCGTTTCTCATCCGATCAAAAGAATACGTTGTAGCATTATTTCTAAGAAATATCAAAAGCCAGAGGTTAAAATTCCATCCTACCTATAGCTTATTTACAGATTTAATCCTTTAATGGGAAATTTAAGCCCTTATACATAGCTTCTCACTACATGTTATGAAAAAAATCCAAATATCTTCACTAATCAATATTGGTCGAAACTGCCAGTTTTGCTCACCAAAAATTGCTAACTGCTCCTAGTAATTGGTGCAAAAAAAGACTATAGTCACCACACATAACCGACACAGGCAAGCTTTTGATGTTACTGAATAGTAAAAGTCAGGTTTCAGATCCCTTATAAGACAATATACGGATATCTCAAATGAGTAACAATAATTATCGATATGGTGCAATAGGTAGTTATGTAAACCTGTAACTTTCCGATTTTGAAATACTCCCTCCGTTCCAAAATATATGTCATTTTAGAAGTTAAATTTTGTTCCAAAATATTTGACACTTTGACTTTACTATTATCAAGAAATATTTGCCCTTATATACCAATTATACCCTTATTTATAATTAATATTATCTCTTGTATAAGCATTTAATTGCCTAGGTAATTGGATTGTTGTAGGGGCACATGAGTCTTTTTCATATACATTAATAGCATTTCTTAATATATGTGAGGAAGTCTAAAACGATGTATTATGGAATGGAGGGAGTAGTTTAATAAGCGAGACTTACTAGTCACGTGATGAATGAATGAGATAAAGCAATTCCTCAGCAACTATTAAATATTTCGTTCATATTGTCAAAAACACATCTGAAGGGGGGATCCTTGGCGCACTGGTTGATGTGTTGCCGTGTGAACTTGAGGTCATGGGTTCAAGTCCTGGAAGCAGCCTCTTGCATTTATGCAGGGTAAGGTTTGCCTACATTTTACCCTTGTAGTGGGGAACCCTTCCCGGGACCCTCGCTACACGGGGATGCTTTGGTGCACCGGCTGCCCTTTTATTCTCAATAACACATCTAAACGTTTTAATATAAGTTTTGGACTGAAATGTATATCATACAACAATGTAGAAAATTAGGAAAGAGGATTTCAGAAGGGTATTTTTGTTAGTAAAAGATTCAAGCTCATATGACCATCTTTGCTTTTATATATATATATATATATATATATATATATATATATATATATATACTCCATGATATAGATTCATAATGCTTTTGTCGTCTTCTGTACTGATGGAGTCTATCTTCCGTGCAGTGTTAAAAGAAGATACGGAAAAGCTTAGACAAGCTCTAAAAACACTATCAGAAGCAGAAAAGCAGCTGAGATTGTCGAATGACAAATTAACATGGCTAACAGCAGCATTATTGCAGCTAGCTCCTGATCAGCAGTATATGTTACCCAGTTCATCTGCAGATACGAGTTTAAATCAGAGCCCATTAGGGTTAAACACTGCTGGGACGGGGAAAGAGAGGCCCAGGAAAAGTAATGTTGAGCATGCTGAGATGCTTTCTACTCAAAGAGGATTGTCTACAACCATTAGATTAGAAAACCATCAAGCTGGAAGTTCTGGCGATGTTTTTCCCAAGACTAAAGGAGGTAGTACTAGTAATATAGATAGAATTAGAACGAGTAGTAAGCAGTTTCCAAGTAAGCTTCATCTGGAAATGGAAGAACTCTGGATGGAGGTGCTTAAACAGATTCAGTTAAACAGCTTAAAGGAGTTTCTATTTCAAGAAGGAAAGCTGAGCACAGTCAGTTTTGGTGAAGGTATTACTTAATATGCATTTTACTTGTCTGCATATGACATATTTGGTGTCATCATTATACTTTCGTTAGATTTACTTCAATAGTTGTGCCTTTTTTTATTTTTTTCTCAGAAATTATTCTCATGCTAAATTCTTTTGGTGCATTCATCCTTAAAATTGTCCTATATTTGATGAATATTAATGTTGCTGAATACTACGTGATTGCTAATTACAGATTCTATTTAGTGCAATTAAATGCATCTGTCAATAATAAGGTATAGCTGAAGTATATGATGATTATTCATCATTTTTTGCAGCTCCCACTGTTCAGTTGATGTTCAGTTCATCCCTGACAAAATCCCAAGCAGAGAAATTTGGGGATCAGATTTTACAGGCATTTGAGGACGTTCTTGGACAACCTATTACAATTGAAATCAGATGTTCAAAGAAAGATTCTTGTCAGGAAAGCCCATCACATGTGCCTCCAAGTGCTGGGCTTCTTGGCAGTAAGAGAACCCCAATGGCTGGTGATCATGATAGTAGCAAAAGGGTTCTGCAAGATAGGTATTATCCGACTGAGGGTCTTTTTCGTCATTTTGACTCCATTGGAGCTGGAAGAAGTGAAATTGTTGAACTAGAAGCTTCTCCAAGAGGACCTGAACATGAGAATACTACGGTGGTTAAGAGAAGAGAAGTGGAAGGTGCACCAGCTCTTTCAAATAAGAGTTCGAGAAGATTTGGGGAACAGAATCAGAGTAAGAGTCTGGTCAAAAGTAAGGTGTCCCTTGCACACGTAATTCAGCAGGCAGAAGGATGTGCACAACAAAATGGATGGTCAAAGCGTAAAGCTGTTTCCATTGCCGAAAAGCTTGAACAAGAGAATTTGTAAGTTTCTTTTTCTCAGTTAATGCTTAAATATAGTACTCCCTCCGTCCCTAAAAAATTGTCAAATTGTACATTTTGCAATTATTAAGAAAGAGCTTCACCTTCATGTACCTTAGTAGATTTGCACTAACATTCATGCCTAAGTTTAGAAATGGGACATACTTTTTGGGACAAGTCAAAATGGCAAATGGGACAATCTTTCAAGGACGGAGGGAGTAACAGTTTGCACGTTTTCCAGTAGTGTATGAGCTAGACACTCAAGTAGTGGGGTTGACAAGATCTTGGTTGGTACTAATAAGGGTAGCCTAGATTGGAATTAGTTTATGGTTTTATATTAGAGCAGTGCTTGTGCATGGGTTATCCAATTTTATTTATTTTTTGGTTAGGGGGGGGGGGGGGTGAGAGAGATCAGTGTCCAAAGTGCACTTGGCACTCTGGAGCTCTAGTAGATGGAATTTACAAAACTTAGTAGCTACCTGGATACGTGGATGTATCTAAATCATCATATTTGGAGCCTTAATTTCTGGAGCACGTGAATAGTCCACTATTCTTTTTCTTGGACGTCCATATTAAGAGTTCACTTTCAAAAATTAAGTTTTATATTTTTCTCTAGAATTTTATTTCATGCTCAATATATGATAGTTATTTATTTTTTGCATATTGTAGAAGAAAAATTATAGCTTTAGCACACATTATAAGAATTACAAAGATGTAAAAGTACAAAATTAGTACATCAAACATTCAAGCGTGGACTTTTACATGGAACGGATGGAGTAATTCAGTTTAGAGACTGTCAAATTACTAAGAACATCCCGAATTAAGAACTTACTTCTTGTGACTGATTGGTTTGATTTTAAATATACTCTTGCAAATGCGACTTGCTTTTGAATAGACTCTTGAAAGGAACAGATAGAAAGACGTATGCCTTTAGCTTCCATAATCATAACACTTTCTGCTTTATTACAATTTCTGTACTCAATTTTTGTTGTGCCCAGTGAAGATGTTCGGCATTAGCCGGGCTTCCTCATTACCCAATATACTATCAGAGACTTCTACGTGAATATTTTGAGGTTGGGTTGCACATAATTTGCATGCATTTGCAATGGTGACTATAATGCTAAGATGTTGAGATCCAAATGAGTGAATAGGGTCATAAAGCTTCATTTTCCCTTCTTTTTTTTTTTTTGTGTATAAGGTGCAATTTATGTTGATTTGATACGAATGCGTCTGTTCCATATGTCTAATATGCTTTCTTTCTTCTCCCCCCCCCCATATTTTGTTATTTGTAGGCGGCTGGAACCTAGATCAAAAAACTTGCTGTGTTGGAGATCATCTAGAGTACCCCGTCGGAAGGTAAGGAGGAATGCATTTATTATGAGACTTGGTGACTTTTAAAATATCAAGTGCTCGTTTGGTACGAAAGAATCGTGATTCCGTTCCATGCTATTTACACTATCATGGAATGATGATTTTACTAAAACATTATGGAATGGGATGGTCACGGTTACATACCAAATAAACAGTAAGGCTTATGCAGATAATATTATAAATACTCCCTCCATTCTGTTTAAAGAGCGATTTTCTTTCTTTTTTCTTATTATTCGACCCGAAGAGTCTATTTTTTTGAAAAATAAGCTTGCGATTCTCACGATATTCAAACCTTATCCTTTGTAACTGACGTAAAAAGATACTCCCTCCCGTTTGAAAAAAGACAAGTCCACAAGCAATGGAAGAAAAGAACAATAAAGAAAAAGAGAAATTGCTCAAGAAGCACACACAAGAATTGTTAACCCAGTTCATCCCAACTTTGGACTACGTTTGGGGGCACTACCTAGCCACTCATAATCTCTAATATGATGTTAGTTTGGGGGCACTACCTAGCCACTCATAATCTCTAATATGATGTTACAATGTGTTTATGCCCATCATTTGGCCTTATATATAGAGTACAAGAAAAAAACCCTAAACCTAGGCACAAAAGGAGTCCTGAGTCTGGAGAATTACGGCCCGGCCCAGCTTGTCCACCCAGTGCATGGTCGTGCGCCCAAACTAGCATGGCCATGCAAGACTCAGATGAGCTACGTACTTAGCAATCTGCCTTTGCACGGCCATGCTTGCCACAACGCATGGTCAAGCCAAAAGATTTTCCACTCCTTTCACGATTCTTCCTCTTTCCTCGGTCGTAGTTCCCAAGTTTGTCTCTACTCCTAACACCTCCGTCCCATAATGATAGTCCCATTTGCCTATTCAAACATTTTAACAATCTATTTCAATTCCATCACTAACCTTAATAAGGTTTAGTTATTACTCCATTACTCCCTCATCTTCCTTGGTTGGCTCTCATTCTCTCCTCTCCCTCTCTCTCCCTCTCCCTCTTCTTCCTTGGTTGGCAATTTGGGAAGTTCAATGAGTTTAATTTAACAATTTTGGAAATGATACTATCTTTTTGTGATAAACAAAAATGACGAATGGGAACATCTTTATGGGGCGGAGAGAGTATACTACAACAACAGATACTTTTTTTGATGGTTAGGTGTAAGGGTAATAATATATCTTCATCTGGAGAATAAGATGGAAAATGGGATCATATCGTCTATAATGGGATTCCCAGTATGAGGTTCCTTATATTTTATTTTTCATTCAAGTGCTTGATTTAGAAATGGAATATTTTCAAGGCAGGAGTTAATTAGGGAAATAAAATTGATGGATTTAGTTTGTCACTAATGAATATGAAGGAATGAACGATTCCCACCCTGTGGAGAAGGAAAATCATTGAGAATCTCATTCATGGAGGAATAAGGTTCATGCCTACAGTACTACTTACCAAACATGGGATTTCGGTAGATCATGAATGGGATTCACATCCCCTCTCCATCATTCTATCCAAATGGATACTGTATGTTTCTCCTTTCAGTTCCGGTCTTTTTCAAGTGGAATGGAGTCTCTATCATAATTCATAACATGTCAACTGGTACAATTGTATAGGGGTAACTGTTTTTCTTTTGTGTCAATGTGTCCAGAATTAATTATTATTAGTAAAATATTTGATACAACGAAGCTAGAGCTAGACACTGGAATCTCTTGGTCTCAGAAACTTGTTAAATGTTACTCCCTCCGTCCCAAAATGAATGTCCAAAAAAAATTCAAATTTGCTCTTCTGAGGTTATTGCATCTTCAATTTTGACAACCTTCTTGTCTAGGTAAGATGTGTAGCTTAACCATAGTAGCTAAGAAAGGTTATTTGTAGCATACTCCCTGTCAAAAAAGGATAGTTGCCTTTGAGAAGTCGAACTTTTTCAGGATGTAGCTTTAGTTGCATGTACCTTCATGAAATTGCATTCGTATTATCTCGTCATGAGAAATGCGTCTCATTTTTTTGGTACTGATGAAAATGTCTCTTTTTCGGATGAAGTACCATACATGCCAAATCTCTATGTATACTTCTGTCGAGTATAATAGTATATCATTGATATTTACTCACATTTAGATTCTGAAAGTGAAAACTTGTTTTAAAAGCATTTTTAAATGTCAGTTCCTTAATTCATCGCAGTTCACTGCTGAGCTTGTGTGTTTTGCATGCAGCTTACGCATTTGAAGGTTAGGACGAGGAGGCCACAAGCATTCTTGAGATTTGTCTCGTGTGGGAAGTGTCTCTCTACTAAATCTCTAAGGTAATATAATGCATAAATAGAGTAAATTGGAGCGGACCGACCTCAAGGCTTCACGGTGCACTAGTTCAGTTGCTTAGAAATTTAATTATTCATGTCATGACATGTAGAGGATCAAATGATCAGTCAAGTCCGTCCTTCCTTTCAGTAGAATAAAACTAGAGTAGTGGAAAATCAATTGTCCAAATTTTTTCTATGAACTTGAACTTCTTTTTCTAGTTATATTCAGATCCCGGGCCTTTTTTGTTGTTTTTCTTTTTTTTTCTTTTGTTAACAATTGCATCTTTCCGCTAATATAAATCCCTATGAGCTTTTACAGAGAGCCAGTTTTTGTGAATGAATTTGTTTCCTTGCTATCAAGAAGTAATATCATGGGAATATGTTTCTGATGATGCCAAAATGTCGAATCAGCCCAAATCCAAGCGATCAGTATGCTCCGGCGATTGCTTAGCCTGAAAATAAGACAAAACACGTAAACTAAGCCGGGGCTTCACCGGCGAAGGCCCTCCGGCGTGAGAGTAAGTTCACGGTTTGTAGAGAGAGAAACTAATTTTGCAGAGTTTCGGAATATAAAAGTAACGTACCAGAATATGGAAATTATGACTTGCATTTATAATGATGGATTGACAGAATTCATGTTGAATTAGGACTGTAAAGAGATAAGATATAATTCTAGGAGGATTATATCCGTTAAGGAGTCCTTGTTTGCCTTGAATTGATGTAGATGGGTACAATCCTGATTGAATTATAACTGCTTAATCCTTGTTTAAATTGGATTGCTAATACTGCTTGCCGGAAAGTCGAGGTGAATGAATTCCTTATTTCGTCATGTGCAGGTATGCCGAGGTGAATGAATTCCTTTCCTCGTCATATGAAGATATGTCGACATGAATGTAGGCTGAGATGAATGATTTTATCTCCTCGTCATATGAAGATATGTCGAGATGCAAATTTTCCTCTCTTCATCATACATGGCCTCTCGGTCCATGATGAGCCGGGGAGGGAATGAGAAATATGGGGAGCCCGTTGACAACATCAAGGCCGAGTGATAAAACTCAATTATAACGCAAGTCTAACCCTCTTATTAATTGCCCCCAGCGGAGTCGCCACTGTAGCGATGCGTGAATTTTTAATAACAGAGTCGCCACTTATTATTTATTTAGGAAAACAATAAGAAAAACCTTTTTAATTTTAAAGAGATTTGAGGGTTCAGGGATTAAGTTATGGAATGGGTAGGTCGAGGAGCATCCATTCCACCAGATCCGAAGATCGGTCTTGCCAATCAAGTATTATCAATCTTTTTAATTAAACAATAAAATAAAGGAACAAGAAAACCCTAATCAATTTCTTGATTAGGAATGTCGGATTGTATGCTTCGAGATCGCCTCCATCGATTGAAGGGACTCTAGGCTAATCCTTTTGATGGGATTACACCACTCTAAAAGTCAATAGAGAGAGATTGAGAAGAAAAGAGTAAAAGGTTAGGAATTTACCTTGTGTTTAGGGAGTATTTGATTTAGAACGTGGTTCTAAGACGTCTTCTCGATCGAGAAGTGATTTGGACAGAGCTTCGTCTTGATGCTAGGCTTGAGCCTTGATGTTCGTCAATCAACGTGGTTGAAGGACGAATTTGGGAGTTGTATGTGGGTGATTTGAAGGAGTCTTTCGTGGAAAGAAACCAACAAATTGTGTGTGTTGTGTGTTTTCGATCGTAGATCGGGGATCTTTCAATCTAAAACTGTTAGGAGGAAATACTGAAATTCATCAGGTATTTATAGGGGTTTAAGAGGTAGAGGTGGAGAGGTAAAACACTCCTAGGAAGGTTCCAGAACTCAGATTTGATTGGAGAACCGGATGAGATAAGATTTTATCAAGAAAAGAGTTTAAAACGGAGAAGAATTGTGATTCTGCACATCCTGTCGAGGGGATATCTCGCGCGAGACACAATATTCCGCGCAAGATAACTAGTCATTTGACTATTTTATCCTCTTCAGTTTATTCTGTTAGTCAGTTAGGTCCAAAACTAACGAGGTTAGTTAGAAACTTAACGAAACATGACGAAACAGATATGCTTTCATCAAAACATAAAAGAGAGACGAAGAGTAGTGTAATCATGAATTATTGGTTCAGAATGGGGTGTCTACAGCCGACCTTGGTCAGCACATTGATTGAGTGCGAGTGCCAAGTTGACTTTGACATTCCTTTGCCGACCCGTGCTCTGAAGTTGGGCAGGTTTAATCTTGGCTGATGCTGCGGGGGATTAGGCTTCTGGTTGGCAGGAAGGTTGCCAAGGTTTTAGGTATTCTGGTGTCCTGACGCCTGAGCTTTGATGTCAGCATGATGTTTCGGCTTTCCCACCCCTGTCTGCTCTGAAGTTGTGTTGCTAGAAGGAAGGGAGGACTTGCTGCAGTAGAGTACATAGTAATCGAACTTCCCGGACAGCTCTCCGAGTGTACCCACGCTGGTGTCTCCGGCTTCATACCTTTCTTTCAATTTCTGTTGAGAAGACTGTTTCTTCTGCTTCCTGGGAGAATCACCCCTGATCACGTCCTGGAACTCGTACTCAAGGCATTCGGTGCAGTCACAAATGTCGTAACAGATGTGAACGTTTGAGGAAGACCTGGCTGGAAGAGGTGGAGAGACTGGCTCTGCGGCAATCTTCTTTTGTACCCACTCGATGAAGTTTATACTGTTGTTGTTCGAAAAAGGGTTTCCGACTGTATTAGGTCCACGGGGACGCTCCAACTTTCCCTCCTCAATCAGATTCTGGATCTCATACCGTAACCCCAGGCAGTTGTCAGTTATGTGCCCGTGGTATTGGTGGAAGGCGCAGTATTTTCTTTTGTCGGCATTGACTACAGGATTCCTGGGTTTGTAGTTTTCAACGGGCTTGAGGAGGCCTTCTTTGATCAACCCTTCCAGCATCTTACTCAGAGGCATATCCAGCTTGTCGAAGCGTACGGAAAGCTGCTTCGTGGGGGAGTTGTTGCTTTGCAGGGCCGGGTTTTTGTTACTTGACTGTTGACCCTGATGGATGTAGTTGATAGAAGTATCTTTCCCTTTGCCGGGGGCCGGAGCAGGATTGAATATAGCTGCTGACCAGATCTGCAGACACTGCATCAGAGCGCCTTTTCCTTGAGATCCTTTTCAAACTGTGAGCCGACATTGACCATGGCTCGAAGATCTGGGAAGAAGTGATGAGCGTTCTAATGGACGGCCTCAAGCAGGACTTGAAGATCCGCATATGTTCGTCTTTGGAGAGTGGCTCCATGATTTCGGAGAGTTTCCAACTCCACCTCTTGTAGAATTCTCCAACGCTTTCATCTGTCTTCTGCTCGGTGGTGATTAAGTCCTCACGACTTGTTTCCCACTCCAGGTTGGATCTGTACCGCTCTAGGAAGATATTGCTGATCTGATCCCAGGTATGGCGATCTGCAAGCTTGACCCTTAGGAACCACCGTAACGCTGAACTCTTGAGAGTATGCTGGAAATGATCGGCCATTTGCTGGAGGGTTGCTCCTTTTGCTCTCATGCCGAGAACGTAGGTGTCAACATGCGTCTGCGGGCATTCGGTCCCATCGAATCTGTCCATTTTCGGCATTCTGAACTTGGCAGGGAGAGGCGTGACCATTCCCGGATCTATGGATCTGAGTGTTTCTTGCTTTGAGCTGCCTATGCTGGCTTTCAGGTCTTTCATTTGTTCGACCATCCAGGCCAAGGCGGGGTCCAGTGGTGGACTTTGAGGCTCGGTGTCGGGTGCTGCCATATGAGCGGTAGTAATTGGAGGTGGGAGGCTTGATATATGTGGATATATGGGGGCCTTTTCTGGACTGTATCGGGGTTTATCCCCGGTGTTTTGAGGTTCGTGTATAGGCAATGGGTTGAACCCGGGAGGGTATTGGAGGACATTGATATCTGTTTAAGATGGTCCCGCTGTGCGCTGGTTGTACTGAGTGATGGGAGTAGTACTGGCTTGGCCGTATATGATGGGGGTGCTTTGAGAGGTGGCAACATGGAGCCTCGGTCGACTGTTTCCTTGGTTTGAAGGAATCCCGTAACTTGGTGGGGGAGGAACCTGGTTGAAGGTTTGAGGAGCTGATCGAGGAGGATCGTCGTCCTCGACTAGGACGAAAGTACCGTCTGGTTGGGGGATAGCTGATATACCCCGCTCATTCAGAAGCTGTACCACGAAATTCTGCTGATCTTCTTTCTGCCTTATGTGAACCTCACAGACCCGGATGGCTTTTTCCAGTGTCATATTTGTTACCGGTGGTGGGGTTCCATTCCCGTCATGATTCCTCGATGAGTCTGACATGTCGGAGAGTCTGGCTGAAGGAACTGAGGGAACCGAAGAAATGTCTGATGTGGCCGTAACTGCAATTCTGGTGAGGCGCTGACCCGGAATTCTGAACCACTTTCTGCTCGCTGCAGGGAACGAAAGGTAGGGTTTAGTTTTCGAAAAGGATATTTGGCTCAGGGTTTCGGGCTTGTGTAATGTGCAGTTACCGATTAATGTTTACATAAAACGCATTTTCTCAGAATCCTAATTGGTTGGAAAAGATCGTGTCTTCTTTTTCGCAACTAACCTAGGGCTCGAATCAGTGGATCTCGTCACTAGGTTTATAAGCCCCTCGTTTTTCACCTGTAAATTGTAAATCGTCTTCCCGGGACGGACAATCCCGAGCGAGGGTCCTATAAGGCAAGCGAGTTCCACCGACAAAAGAAAAAGTGAACTTAAGGCTAGTTGGTCATGTAAACTTTCAACGTATGTGACATGCGGGTCACGGTCGAAGTCAATGTCCTTAAGATAAGGCAGAAATCGTGCCGAAATTTCGGCATGACCTCTCCTGACTCGCTTGCGCGAGGGGTCTTAGCTTTTGACGTTGGCCAAGTTGTGGCTGGCATGGTGCATACGTTGAGGGTTTGATGACACGGTGTCACATTGAACCTTCGGGTATGTTTTTAACGTGGCTCCGCGTTAAAGTCAAGGCTGAAAAGCTAAGACTTCGGGTCGAGAACGACCTTCGATCTCAACTTTTAAGTTTGACTTGTGAGGGAGATCGGCGTAAAAGCATACACTTAGGCTTTATGACACGTACTAAGCCAAAAACCAACCGGGGTCTTAGACGAAGTGTGACACAAAGAGTGCATGGATTACACGGGCTAGGATGGGCTGTTTGGGACGACCCCGTGCGCGCTCGAAAGGTGTCTGGCAAACCAATCAAGCTGCAACTAAACGGTCATCCCGGGCTGAGGGTCGTAGTGTGCAGTGTACCGAGGCAGCAAGTGCGCGTAGCGTGCGGTGTACTGAGGCAGCAGTGCAAGTAGTGTGCGGTCACTAAATTCTTTTTTCTGAGAAAAATAGAAATTTTCAGAATGTGTTTTAAAGAATTTATGCGTAGTTCGAAATATGGCATGAAAATCAAGTATGAACGGAAATGCACGAACATGTTATGATTTTGGATGAGATGAAAATGCAACATCTTTTTTTCTTTTTGGTTTCGAAAACAGTTCGATGTTTTGATCAACACATGCACACAAAAACGAGGAAGGGTAAACGAAAGTTTGACCCACAGAATGTTTTTAAAACAACGGTAGTTTTGAAAAACATTGTTCGATGTCCCCAGCGGAGTCGCCAACTGAAATTACCTGGATCGACGCGTGGGGGGCGCGGCGAGCTGCATTTCGCGGACCTTTTTGGGACCTCGCTTCCGGAGAAGGAGAGAGAGGAGTCCCACGCGGCTTTGTATTATGAGCCCAAACGTTGAGAATGGCTGAGTTTGAAAAAGCGGGGGTCGTTTTAATTGGTAGCCAAAACTTGGAAAAGGCTTTGAAAATGTGATGTTTTGTATTATGAGCCCAAACTTTGAAAATGGCTTTAAAAGTGGAACGTTTTGATTGGTAGCCAAAACTTGACAAAAGGCTTTTTAGGACCAGAGATTGTTAGGTTTGGAGGTCATGTTACGTTTCGGGAAGAGTATATTGAGATCACCCGAAACGCCTCATATGACGAGTCTTTCTACCTTTCTCGAAATTATGTGTGTGTGTGTGTATGTTGCATTTTTGAAAAGGAGCTTGAATGACAAGCTTTAATCTTGGTTTGAACGACAAACGTTGATTTTATGATAAAAACGAGCGTTTGAATGACAAACGTCGGTTTTGAGTTGTTTTGAAAAAGAGTTCGAATGACGAGCTTAAATCTTTAGTTTGAATGTCAAACGTTGATTTTAATGAAAAGATCGTTTGAATGTCAAACGTCGGGTTTGGAGACGAAAATGAGCGTTTGGATGCCAAACGTCGATTTTGCGTTGTTTCTGAAAAGGAGTTCGAATGACGAACTCCGGTTTTGAACCGGGCATTACATTGTGACCAATTTTATGAAAAGAGGTATTAAATGATATGTGATCAACGAGTCGTTTTGTGACTAGGACTTTTATAAGTAAATACTATCACGAACCGAACGGCTCGGACTTGTAAATGACAGTATTTAAAGTGCGATATCAACGGAATCAAACGATCCGGACAGTAAAAATGCGATCGACGAGCCAAACGACTCGGAGTTGTAATGGTACATAAATTAAATGAAGATATCAACGGATCAAACGATCCGGATTTTGTAAATGACGATCACGAACCAAACGGTTCGGACGGTAAAAAAGCGAATCGACAGATCAAACGATCCGGACTGTAAATGACATAAACGTACAAAAAGGGACCGGAACGCCGTTTTAACCCGAAATTACTTCTCTTACGGGAGAGATGATGATTAAGGGGTAAAACGTATCGGGCCCCGTAGATGGCGTTACGTCTACATTTCAAAAGTTTCGATCGAAACGATAATAGCGTTTGACGCGTAAATCGAGGTGAAACGAGTTTTTAGAGAGAGAGAGTGTTACCTATGGCTAGGGGTTGACTCTTTTACTTGGTTTACGTATACGGGATACGGTTTGAGTGTTTAAAAGGAGTGTTTCGAGGGTGTTTAGTTCGTGTTTGGTCGGAAAACATGATTTTCACGCAAATCGAGACAAAACGGGGCTCGGGAGGGGGTAGAACAGGTTTGGGCCGTGGGGTTTTTGGAGAGAGTTAATATTTTTCTTCTTTTTTTTTCGAATTTGACAGCCCTTGTATTTATAGGGTGAATTTGCAAAATGGGCCGGACGGCCAGTTCCTCATTTTGGGAGGTTTTTGGGCATTTTGGAAAATTGGAGGGCTTGATGAGAATTCTGGTTTTTCCAGTAAAACAGGCCGGACGGCCAGTTCCTCAATTTTAGGGGCATTTTGGTCTTTTCACCCTCAAATTTGATTGATGTTTATTTGGGGGCTTGTGCATGCGTGCCAAGTGTCCCGATGACTCACCAGGGCTAGGGTTTTTGTCCCGTTATTCCCGGCTTTGTCCGTTTTTTAATTAACTGTCCGAAAAATGTCCGAAACGCCCCCGAAAAGTGCGTTTTTCGAGGAAAGTTGTACTTTTACATTTGATAACGTGTGTTGAGTACACTTTGATGTCGGGATGCACGGGGCAGTCCCGGGATGTCTCGTTGACTCGAGAGCGGGGAGCTTAACGGGTTTCGGTTAATGTGGAAAGGGCCAGTTAACGGATTCCGGTTAACTTTTAACGGATTTTGACGATCCGGATTTGGGTACTTACAGACGGCATGGTGCCTCTCGTCCCCGTCAAGAGGGGAGACAGTTCAATGATTTGAGGATCCATCCAGGTCTCGTATTCCATGAGGATTGTGAACGATGCAAGCTTGACCCTAAGGACCAATGCCTTAGGGAAACAGACGTCGTAGGCTGTAATTGTTCTTTCCTTGTCAAATATACTTGTCAATTTATGTTTGTTTTAACCACGTCGTAATGTAACCCTCTCCTCCTCACCTTTGTAGATCTAACCCCAGAGCAAGAAGCCGAGATGGCCTCCATGGAAGCTGTCAATCCCAAGGACTTGATAAAAATGAGGACACGACTGGCTAAGACCTCCGCTCTCACTGATAGGAAAGACGAGGCAACTCGTCGTCAACTTCTTCTGAGCACTAAGGGGGATCAACCCTTACCAGTCAAGCTACGAAGTGAGATTGCGGATGTCGAGGAGGAGGCATCCGAAAGCCGAGATAAGCGATCAACTACCGAGGGGCATAGCCCCCATGTTGACACTGCTGAGATGGATTCTGATATTTCGTCCGCCGAGGGGACATGTCTCGTCCACCGGCACTCAGGCCAAAAGAGGCCCCAAAATGTTTCTGTCGAGGAGCCCCTTTCCAAACGGGCTACTGTTGACGCCTCAACTCCCTAGGCTCCTCCAACCCTTACCATCCAAACGATCAAGAACTACAATGATGCCGAGGAGCTTGCCCGGCAATTCTTAGCTACAGCTCGGCCCCTGAGGGGCATCCCTTTGCTTGCCAGGGAAGGTGCTCAGGTGAGGCTAGGTCGAGCTCCTGTTCAGAGGGCTTTGGATGAGGAGGCTTACGAGAAGCTCGTTCGGGATAAGCCGAGCAAGGAGAACCTGCTAGGCCGCAAGGGGCTGTTGATCTCCGAGGTAAATATCTTGTACTTTTGGCCTCGTAAGTTTTTGCACTTGTATAATTTCTGACTTTTAATAATATTGTAGTTTGCAACCATCACGGCCTACGAGAACGTTCTGGCCAAGATCGCGGACAAGCAAATGTTCGAGCTTAAGGCCGCCCAGAAGAAGGGAGAGACCGAAAGGGCAGCATTGGCCGAGGTGTTGAAGGTCCGAGATGGTGAGCTGGAGGAGGCCAATGCCAAGGTCGAGGCGGAGGTGCAGAGAGCCGAGGAGGCCAGCTTGAAAGCTGAGGAAGCCCTCAGGCTAAAGAATGATGAGCTGGCCGAGCTAGAGAAGCTCAAGGACGAGGCCCTAGAGAGAGCCGAGGTGGCTGAGGCCAAATGCCGGGACCTGGAGGCCACCATCCCTTCCAAGGAAGAGGAAGCTATTGCTCGGTTCAAGGCTAGCCAGGCCTTTAAGGATGCCGTTAACGACAAGACGGTCACAATGTTTGAGGATGGCTACCTTCACCTCGCTCGTCGGCTTATGGCTGACCCTTCCCATGGTCTTGATCTGAATGCCGTTGCTCGGCTTATCTACAAAGACCAGTACGATGAGAAAGCTCGGGCTCTTCACCACCTCGTTCCCTTTTCTGATTATAATTTGGGCATTATAGCTAGGATGGATGCTCGTGCTGGTAAGGAGGCTTGGGTCCCTCCGTCCGTCGATCCTGATAATATTAATGCTCTAATTGAGAGGATTGAGTACGAGGACGAGATGGAGGTAGGGACGGAGGTCGAGGCTCAAACTAATGTTCAAACCGAGCACGTCACCCAACCAACCACTGATGCCGAGACTGAGGACTTCTTGGAGAAGCCTTTTGATGACGAGCAAACTTAGGATTTCCTTTTTGCTTTTGTTGTAATAGGTTAGGACTTTTGTAATTCTCTCTTTGAATATTAATGATATGTCCTTCCTTTCCAATTCATGTCGTATTGATATTATGAACTGTTTGTTTTTGTACTTGTTTGTGGGCTTTGCACAAATACAAGTCTGCTTTGGGGGGAAGCCGAGGAATGTTCCTCATACTTCACTTTTATGTAAGACGAGGAGACTAGCTCACTCAGGGTCATGGCAATTTTGCCTATTAAGTCATTAGGCCGAGGTGGGGTTACTCGGTCTTGACTATTTAGCCTCAAGTCATTAGGCCGAGGAGGGCTCCTCGGTCTTGACTGTTGGGGTATTTACTTCTTTTTCGTCTCCTTATACCGAGAAAGATGACTCGTACATAGGTTTCTGACGTGGGATGCCTGTTGTCGTTTTATGACGAGGTGTTTCCTTGTCTTGACGTAAGGTAGGGTAAGTCATCAGGCCGAGGAAGATTTCTCGTTCTTGACTGTTAGAGCCTGTAGTCATTGAGTCGAAGTGGGACCTCGTCAAGACGTAAGGCGAGTCAGTAGGCCGAGGAAGGGTCCTCGGTCTTGACTGTTAGAGCCTGTAGTCATTGAGCCGAGGTGGGCCCTCGTCAAGACGTAAGGCGAGCCAGTAGGCCGAGGAAGGGTCCTCGGTCTTGGCTGTTAGAGCCTGTAGTCATTGAGTCGAGGTGGGCCCTCGTCAAGACGTAAGGCGAGCCAGTAGGACGAGGAAGGGTCCTCGGTCTTGGCTATTAAAATTTTAAATGTTGGTCAGGTAGTCGTTTTGACTTTGATATTTTTGTAGGCCGAGGACAGGGTCCTCGTTGTTCCGTGTGCGTTGAAGAATCGTGGATAGGATCCTCGTCTTCCCATGTGTTAGTAGTGGCAGTTGCTTTGCACGTTTGAAGAAGTAAATTTCATAAATTGAATTTGATTACATCGAACTGCAATCCTACCATACTGAAAAGGTAAAAGACTAATAGCTGAAAACTAATCTATTACAAAAAATAAACTAACATTAATGATAGTATTTTTGAAGGTTGTCAGAATGCCATGGATGCTTGAGCTCTTTCCCCTCCTTAGTCTTCAATTTGTAGGTCCCTTCTCGTTGAGTTATAATATAGGGATCTTCCCAATTTGGGGAGAGCTTGTTTTGTTCTGCCTTTCGACCAGTTGCTTCAATTTTTCTAAGTACCCAATCGCCTTCATGTACTTCAGCCAAGAGATTCTTAACTTCCTTAGGATAGACACACCTCAGCAGGGGCTTAGTGAAGGATCTTCGGTAGAGGACTCCACTCATCACAACGAACCTTGGAGATCTTTTCTTGATAAGTTTAGCTTGTGTTTCATCTTCCGGGAGATGGCTCTTCTCGATGTAATCTATGTAGTCATCGATCCAGCATCTCTCCTCTCCATCTAGGAGCATGATTTGTAGTCTTTCATACGCGGGTTCTTTAGCAAAAACTACGTATGGATTAGAGTTAGACTCAGACACATCCATAGTCACTAGTTTAGATAGAACGTCCGCGATTTGGTTATCTTCCCTTCCTATTTGCTTGATCTCGAAAAATTCCATCTTCTTCGTCATGTCTAGGACCAGGTCTCTATACTTGGTAAGGGTGGGATTTTAGGTGTTATACTCTCCCTTCACTTGTTTGACATCAAGTTGGGAGTCACAGAATGCCGCCACCTTAGTTGCTCCATAGAAGGAAGCCAACTCGATACCAAATATCAGAGCCTCATATTCAGCTTGGTTGTTGGAGGCAGGGAACTTGAATCGGATGATGTCTTGCATTGTGTACTCTCCTTCCAAACTTGCTAGTACAACTCCAGGTCCGCTTCTCTCCTTCGTATCTGATCCATCTGTGTATAAGACCCAACAGTTGGACGGGAGTTCGATGGGAGACTCTTCCTCTTCTGTCGTGTTTTGCTTATGAGAAGTGGGGACGTGTTCACCCATGAAGGCAGTCTCAACCATGAAGTCAACCAGAGGCTATGCCAGGAGGGTCTTCCTTGGTTGGTACGTTATATCAAACTCAGTAAGAGAGATAGACCAATTCAGGAGACGTCCAGAACCATCCAACTTATGCAGAATCTTCTTTAATGGTTCATTGGTGTATACAGTGATGGGATGCGCAGAAAAGTAGGCACGTAGTTTTCTTGAGGCTATAGCTAGTGCGTACGCTATCTTTTCTACGTTGAAATATCTGCTCTCCACGTCTGATAATGCCTTAGAGACATAGTAGACTGGTTTCTGTGTTCCTTCATCATTTCGTACAAGAACAATTTGCATTGCATGATCTGCGGCTAGGAAGACATATAGCATCTCACCGATGTCGGATGCTAAGCAAGGGAGGGGAACCCAAGTACTCCTTCAACCGGAGGAATGCTTCGGAGCATTCGGGAGTCCAGGAGAAGCTCTTGGTACCCTTCAATACCTTAAAGAACGACAGTGATTTTTCGGCGAATTTAGCGATGAATCTTCCAAGTGCCGCTATTCTTCCATTTAATCTTTGAACCTCCTTGGTGTTGGTAGGTTCCTTCATGTCAATTAAGCCCTTGATCTTCTCAGGGTTCGCCTCTATTCCCCTTTGTGATACCATGAAGCCTAGAAACTTTCCAGCTGTCACCCCAAACACACATTTGCTTGGGTTTAGCTTCATGTTGTTGGTTCGGAGATTGTTTATTGTTTCCTCCAAGTCAGGGGCGTGCCTGCCCTCTTTGGTCTTTATGACCATATCATCAATGTAGGCCTCCATGTTGCGACCTATTTGTGTACCAAATACCTGATTCACCATACGTTGGTACGTGGCACCCGCATTTTTAAGCCCAAAGGGCATCATGACATAGCAATAATTTCTCCCAGGTGTTTGGAAGGCCGTCTTCTCGATGTCCTCTTCCGCCATTTTGATCTGATGATAGCCTGAATAGGCATCTAGGAAACTAAGTGTTTGGTGTCCAGCAATGGAGTCAACCAACTTATCAATTCTGGGAGAGGATAACTGTCTTTAGGGCAGGCTTTGTTAAGATCTATGAAGTCTATGCACATTCGCCACTTCCCATTTTGCTTTTTCACCATTACTACGTTGGCCAACCAAACGGGGTACTTTACTTCTCGAATAATTCCGGCGCTAAGTAACTTTTGCACCTCTTCCTTGATAGCTTCCTCCTTGTCCCTTGCAAAATTTCTCCTTGTCTGCGAGATGGTTTTTGCCAATGGATCAACTTTTAGGCGGTGGAGGGCTACTTCTTCATTGATCCCCCTCATGTCCTCGACTCTCCAAGCAAAGGCGTCGAGACTGCTTTTTAAGAGGGAGATGATTTCTTCCTTCTCTTCTGGGGATAGCTGGCCCCCGAGTTTAATATTTTGTTCAGGATAGTCAGGATTGATGACTACCTCTTCCAATTCATCAACGGGCTCCATTTCTGGACCGTCTCGAAATTCCAGGGATTCAATAATGATTTCCCTAAGCCTTCTACCCTCATTTTCATTCACGTCGAGGCCTTCCTCTTGCATCAGTCCGTCAACGTCGGGCAGATCAACTATCCTCAAGTCAGGGTTGGCCCCCGAGTTTTGGCCGTTGATGAGAACAAGATCTATCTCCGGGACGGACGAAACTATGCCTTGGTCAGCTATAATTTCTAGGACCAGAGGTTCCTCTTCCAGTATTTCACGGATGTAACTCATCCTAGAGCTTGTGTGGGTAGTTTTCAAAGACTTGGAGATTTTGATGTTGCCTATCTCCATGGTTTTGGATGCTTTCCTGCTTTTTACGACAAGCTCCAAGAAGTCCTTGGCGGTCGCCCTCATGCATCCAATTCCAGGACGAGTTGGGAATTTAACTCGTTGGTGAGGAAGGGAGGCGACCAACCCAAGTTTTGCTTGACTTGGAATTCCTAGGATAGCATGATAATCACTTGTTAGATCCATGACTACGAAAGTGACAGTAGCCTTGGATCGGAAGGGATGTTCTCCGACTTCTATTTCCAGTTCAACAGTTCCCTTGGAACCAACTTTATGATTGGTGAAACCTTCTAGCCTTCCGTGATAAGGCTCCAGCATGGTGTCTTTTAAACCCATCAATTGGAAGGCAGAGTAGTACAGAATATCACGAGAGGCCCCCGTGTCAACAAGAAGTCTCTCAGATTCAACGTTATCAATTCGACCCTTTATCACCAAGGGTTGTTCACGGGCAGCACGACTCCCTGCCAATTCGTTGGGAGAGAAACTAATGACCTCTTCCGCTTTATGAATCCAAGCAAGAACGTGATACACCTTGCTTAGCTCATGGATCTGGTCCCTTAGCTTTCTTGTAGAGACTGCCTCTTCTCGGATCACATGCAATTTGGCCCTAGGAGGCCTCTGTTCCTGTAAGTACCCAAATCCGGATCGCCAAAATCCGTTAAAAGTTAACCGGAATCCGTTAACTGGCCCGCTCCAAGTTAATCGGAACCCGTTAAGATCCCCGTTCTCAAGCCAACAAGACGTCGCGGTACTGCCCCGTGCATCCCAACGTCGAAGCGTACTCAACACACGTCGTCGCACGTAAAAGTATAGCTTTTCCTGAAAAACGCACTTTTCGGCACTTTTCGGGGGCGTTTCAGACATTTTCCGGACATTTATTTAAAAAACGAACAAAACCGGGAATAATGGCATGAAAAACCATGTCTTGGTGAGTCACAGGGGCACGTGGCACGCATGCCACGGCCCTCCGGTCAACATCAATCAGATTTCAGAGTGAAAAGACCAAATTACCCCTGAGATGTTGTCACAGTCCGTCCGGACTGTTTTGCAGGAAAAACCAGAATTGCCAACAAGCCCTTCCAGTTTCCAAAAGACCAAAAGACTCCCTGAAATTCAGGTTGAGTCCGTCCGGACTCTTTTGCAATTTTACCCTATAAATATTGAGGGCTGTCAAACATTTCAAAAAAAGAAAAAACTTATCCATTTTCACAAATAGCCACGGCCCAAACTGGTTTCACTCTCCCCCGAGCCCCATTTTGCCTCGATCCGCGTGAAAGCTTTGTATTTCAACCAAATACAAACTAAACAACCTCAAAATACCGTTCAAAACACTAAATCATATCCCGTATACACCCCCCGAGCCAAAAGAGTCAACCCCTAGCCATAGGTAACACTCTCTCTCCCTAAACACTCGTTCCGTCTCGGTTTACGCGCCAGTCGCTACAACCGTTTCGGTCGAACGTTGTTGAAATGTAGACGTCACCGTCAACGGGGTCCGATACGTTTTAGTCCCAGATCCTCTTCTCTTCCCGTAAGAGAAGTAATCTCGGGTTAAAACGGCGTTTCGACCCCGTTTCTTTACTTTTCTGTCATTTACAATTTCGGATCGTTAGATCCGTTGAACGTCATTTACTTTACGCAACTTTATAGTCCGAACCGTTTGGTTCGTGATAGTCATGTAACGGTCCGGATCGTTTGATCCGTTGAATGCTATTTACTTAAAGCACCTTTAAAATCCGGGTCGTTTGATTCCGTTGATACCGCACTTTAAATACTGTCATTTACAAGTCCGAGCCATTTGGCTCGTGATAGTATTTACTTATCAAAGTCCGAGTCGCAAAAGGATTCGTTGATCGCATATCATTTAATGTTTTTTTACCGTAAAATCTCTAACAATGTAATGCCCGGTTCAAAACCGGAGTTCGACATTCGAACTCTCTTTCAAAACGCGCAAGATGACGTTTGGCATCCAAACGATCATCTTCAAACTCAAAACCCGACATTTGACATTCAAATCTCATTTAATGCTTTTTTCCCATAAAATCGCTAACAATGTAATGCCTGGTTCAAAATCGGAGTTCGACATTCGAACTCTCTTTCAAAACGTGCAAGATGACGTTTGGCATCCAAACGATCATCTTCAAACTCAAAAATCCGACGTTTGACATTCAAACGCTCCTTTCTTAAAAGTCAACATTTGACACTTAAGTTAACAGTTCAAAATCATCACTCGCGCCACTTTTTCCTAAAAACTCCAAAACCGACGTTTGTCATTCAAACGTTCGCTTTTTTCTAAAAGAATCACAAAAATCAATGTTTGACATTCAAACCAAGATTAAGCTTGTCATTCAAGCCCCCATTTTCAAAATGCAAACACCCACACTCACCCACACATTTTCGAGAAAGGTAGAAAGACTCGTCATACGAGGCGTTTCGGTTGATCTCAAAATACTCTTCTCGAAACGTAACGTGACCTCCGAACCTAACAATCTCTGGTACTAAAAAAGCCTTTTCCTCATTTTCGCTACCAATAAAAAACTACACCCCGTTTCAAAGCCTTTTCCTAAGTTTTTGCTACCAATAAAAATGACACCCCTTTTCACTAAGCCGTTTTTCAACGTTTGGGCTCAAAATAAAAAATCATGTGGCGACTCCTCTCCTTCCCGAAAGCGAGGTCTCAAACACCAAAACCCGCGAAAGACAACCGCGTTCGCCGCGCGCGAACCCCGGGTAATTTCAGTTGGCGACTCCGCTGAGGACTTAGATACTTTTTTTCAAAATGGCCGTCGTTTTCAAAAAAGCCTTCCGTGGGTCAAACTTTCGTTTACCCTTCCTCGTTTTTGTGTGCGTGTGTTGTTCAAAACCTCGAACAATTTTTTCAAAAAGGGCGTTGCAGTTTCATCTCTTTCAAAATCATAACATGTTCGTGCATTCCCGTTCATACTTGATTTTCGTGTTACATTTTGAATTGCGCATAAAATTCTTAAGACACATTCTGAAAATCTCTGTTTTACTCAAAAAAGGAATTTTAGTGACCGCACACTACTTGCACTTGCTGCCTCGGTACACCGCACTTCACGTGCACTTGCTTCCTCGGTACACTGCACACTACGACCCGTAACCCGGAATGACCGTTCAGTTGCATCTCGGTTGGTCTGCCAGACACCTTTCGTGCGCGCACGGGGTCGTCCCAAATAGCCCATCCTAGCCCGTGTAAGCCATGCACTCTTTGTGTCACACTTCGTCCAAGACTCCGGTTGGTTTTTGGCTTAGTACGTGTCATAAAGCCCAAGTGTATGTTTTTTACGCCGGGTGCCGTCACGAGTCAAGCTCGAAATATTAAGACCGAAGGTCATTCCCGACCCGAAGTCTTGAGCTTTTCAGCCTTGACTTTGACCCGGAGCCCTGCCGAAAAATATACCCGAAGGTTCAATGTGACACCGTGTCACCAAACCCTCAACGCATGCACCATGCCAGCCACAACTTGGCCAACGCCAAAAGCTAAGGCCCCTCGCACAAGCGAGTCGGGAGAGGTCATGCCAAAATTTTGGCACGATCCCCGCCTTAACTTAAGGACGTTGACTTCGACCGTGGCCCGTGTGTCACATACGTTGGAAGTTCGCGTGATCAGCTAGCCTTAAGTTCACTTTTTTCTTTGTCGGTGGAACTCGCTTGCCTTATAGGACCCTCGCTCGAGATTGTCCGTCCCGGGAAGACGATTTACAGGTGAAAAACGAGGGGCTTATAAACGTAGTGACGAGATCCACTGATTAGAGCCTTAGGTTAGTTGCGAAAAAGAAGACACGGTCTTTTCCAACTGATTAGGACTCTCAGAAAATGCGTTTTAAGTAAACATTAATCGGTAACTGCACATTGCACTAGCTCGAAACCCCGAGCCAAATATCCTTTCCGAAGCCTAAACCCTGCCTTTTGTTACCTGCAGCGAGCAGAAAGTGGTTTAGAATTCCAGGTCAGCACCTCGCCAGAGTCACAGTTACGGCAGCGTCAGACAGTTCTTCGGTTCCCTCAGTTCCCTCAGCCAGAATATCCAACATGTCAAGCTCACCGAGAAATCGTGACGGGGCCGGACCCCTGCCACCGGTAACAGATATGACATTGGAAGAAGCCATCCGGGCTTGTGAGGTTCACAAGAGGCAGAAAGAAAAGCAGCAAAATTTTGTGGTACAGCTTCTGAATGAGCGAGGTATAGCAGCTATCCCCCAGTCAGATGGTACTTTCGTTCTAATCGAGGATGACGATTCCCCGAAACCAGCTCCTCAAACCTTCAACCAGGTTCCTCCCCCGCCAACTTACGAGATGGCTTCGAACCAAGGAAACAGCCGACCTAGGCTTCATGTTGCCACCTCTCAAGGCAACCATGTCATATACGGCCAAGCCAGTACTACTCCCATCACTCAGTACAACCAGCGCACCGCTGGACCATCTCAAACAGATGCCAGTATCCTCCAATATCCTCCCGGGTTCAACCCATTGCCTATACACGAATCCCAAAACATCGGGGACAAACCCCAATACAGTCCAGAAAAGGCCCCCATATATCAACATATATCGAGCCTTCCACCTCCAATCACTGCCACTCATATGGTAGCATCCGGCGCCGAGCCTCAAAGTCCACCACTGGACCCAACCTTAGCCTAGATGGTCGAACAGATGAAAGACCAGAAAGCCAGTATGAGCAGCTCAAAGCAAGAAACGCTCAGATCCACAGATCCGTGAATGGTCACGCCTCTCCCTGCCAAGTTCAGAATGCCGAAGATGGAACGATTCGACGGAACCGAATGTCCTCAAACGCATGTTGACACCTACGTTCTCGGCATGAGAGCAAAAGGAGAAACCCTGCAGCAAATGGCCGATCACTTCCAGCATACGCTCAAGAGTTCAGCATTATGATGGTTCCTAAGGGTCAAGCCTGCAGATCGCCATACCTGGGATCAGATCAGTAACATCTTCCTAGAGTGGTACAGATCCAACCTAGAGTGGGAAACAAGTCGTGAGGATTTAATCACCACCGAGCAGAAAGCAGATGAAAGCGTCGGAGAATTCTACAAGAGGTGGAGTTGGAAACTCTCCGAGATCATGGAGCCACTCTCCAAGGATAAACAGATGGGAATCTTCAAGTCCTGCTTGAGGCCGTCCATCAGAACTCTCATCAGCCATCACTTCTTCCCAGATCTCCGAGCCATGGTCAATGCCGACTCACAATTCGAGAAGGATCTCAAGGAAAAATTGGCCACAGCACAGCCATACAGATACCGATCAGCAGTTGCATTCAATCCCGCACCGGCCCCCGGCAAAGGGAAAGATACGTCTGTCAACTACATTCATCAGGGACAGCAGTCTGGCAACAGAAACCCAGTCCCGCAAAGCAACAACTCCACCCCGAAGTAGCCTGCCATACACTTCGACAAGTTGGACATGCCGCTGAGTAAGATGCTCGAAGGGTTGATCAAGGAAGGCCTCCTCAAACCTGTTGCCAACTACAAACCCAAGAATCCCGTAGTCAATGCTGACAAAAGCAAGTACTGCGCCTTCCACCAGTATCATGGCCATACCACCAACAACTGCGTGGGGTTACTGTACGATTCAGAATTTGATAGAGGAAGGAAAATTGGAGCGTCCCCGTGGACGTAATACAGTCGGAAACCCTTTTCCGAACAACAACAGTGTGAACTCCATCGAGTGGGTGCCAAAGAAGATTGCCGTAGATCCATTCCCTCCGCCTCTTCCAGCCAGGTCCTCATCAAACGTCCACATCCGCTACAATGTTTGTGACTGCTCCGAAGGCCTTGAGTACGAGTTTCGAGACATGATCAGGGGTAATTCTCCTAGAAAGCAGAAGGAGAAGTCTTCTCAACAAAAACTGAGAGAATGATATGAAGTTGGAGACACCAGTGTGGGTATACTCGAAGAGCCATCCGGGAAGTTCGATTACTACGTACTCTACTCCAGCCAGTCCTCCCTTCCTCCAGGCCACGCAGCTTTAGAACAGACAGGGGTGGGAAAGCCGAAAAATCCTGCTGACACCAAAGTTCAGGCCTCAGGACACCGGAATACCTCAAATCTTGACAACCTCACTGCCAGCCAGAAGCCTAATCCCCCGCGGGATCAGCCAAGGTTCAATTTGCCCAACTTCAGGGCACAAGTCGGCAAAGGAAAGTCGAAGTCAACTTGGCACTCGCACTCAATCAACGTGCTGACCAAGGTCGGCCACCGCCACAAGCAGCCTCAACACAATCCCGAGGCACCACCAAAAGCTTTACCTCGCAAGAGGAAGACAGGAAACGGATGGCTTGATGACTCTCCTTCTCCGGAAAGAGACCAGATATACGATTCTCGACTGTATGGCAGTATGCTCACCTTCTGTGACGAAGACCTGCCGAAAGACGCCTCAGGGCACAATGAAGCTTTGTACATCACTCTCCGACTCAACACCATTTCTCTCTCTGGGGTATTAGTAGACAACGGATCAGCAGTCAACGTCCTCCCTCTCAGCATGATGCGAGCCCTACGCATCAACGAAGGCCACATGATCCCATCAGCCAGGACTATCAAGGCCTACGACAGTGACTCTAGAACTCTGGTTCAAAACCCAAATGGTGCCAGCAAAATTCCACGTGATGGACATTCCGTCCCAATTCACAACTCTGTTGGGACACCCTTGGCTACACCACATCAAAGACATAGCTTCCACTCTCCATCAGTGCGTCAAGTTCATTAACCGGCAAGGAGATCTTGAAGTCATCAGAGGAGACAGTTTCCTCATAGGGAACGAAGCCGAGACAACAGCTAAGCGTGCCCGCAGCCAGGCACCAGGGCTACCTCCTTCAAGCCGACCAAGGGACTATCGGGGCAAATCTCATCAGAATCTCTCAGAGTCCGGAGATGCTAACTATGTCAACGTCCTCGAACAGGCAGACCCTGAAGCAGTCAGATTCATCAAGTTCAACTGTCGTTTCCGACACTTGAAAGCAGACTGGAAAGAAACCCTGAGCATCGCAATGATGCGGGCACGAAAACTCCCTGTTTCTGATCGGAGATTTGTCAGCATCCTTCAATCCTACTCTCTGGCCCCTCCAGGCGAGGAAATCTTTGTGATGAAGGTCAACAAGCATCGTCACACTCGTGATGAATGTATGGAAGTCGTATGGGACGTCCTACATTAGGAATTGCCCGCTGAGCCCCTCTTCTCAAGCGAAGGGCATGATGTTTTTCTAGCAGCTCCAGCATCACGGCAGGACGCGAGGCGTCCTTACGTCTGGGTTGAGCCGTCAGACAACAACGAATCAGGACTCTCCGGAGTCAAAGACGCGGCAGATCCGCGGGAAGATCCCTACATACATATGCTCAGTTTCGAGGACGGCACCAGTTTCGATGATGTCACTTACGACGAGGGCTCCAATACCATGGAAATTGTCAAGCTCAACATCCCGTACAGGAAGTTATCCGGCGAATAGAAACAACTGGTTGACACGACAAAGATCCCCTCTGATCAAGTAACTGACGGCGACTTCGTCAACATTATATTTTCCAGATATCCCAATGATACCAAGGATCCGGTCCTTATTATCAGATTCTGCAATGCCAAAGTTACCCTCGACGACTGCCTGCTCATGGTAAACGAGGCCCTGGCCAATCGAGCTCAGAGCTCATCATCACTTCTGACTACCAGCCCCATTGGCAATCGGTCCATGCCGCCAGTCAAGCTTACAGCCACAAGCGCCGCCAAGGCCAAGGGCATCAGCAAAGGAGATAAAGCTCCTCACCCTGCTACAAATCAGATCAACCTCGGGAACGCTTCCAGTAGCTATCCTGAAAACATCTGTAGGAGTCTTCCCCGCAAGACAGATCCATCTTCTGAAGAAAGGAATGATCACCTCAGCATCAACATGCTCAAGTTCGATCCTGCTCCCAGTCGTCACGGCCACAGATTCAGGCATCCCGCCAGCAAACTACTAGCTCTAATAGACTTGGCGATCCAGCGAGATCACGAGACTATCAACATCGCAGAATTCAATACCCCCGTGGGTTCAATCAAACAGATCTTGGCAAACTTCTTGGTAACCGAGATCAAGGAAGGCCCATGGAATGTCCCAGCCCGACTTCCTTCGTCAATATAATCCAAGTGTTTCCGCCATTCGGGACTTGGATGTGATTACAGTTCTAGACACTAGTCAGACGGTGTGCACCTACGGAGACTGTTTAGCTCTCGCAAGGAAAGCCCTCATGGAACTAGCCACTCAAGAGAACCGTCTCTGGGACGAAAACCAAGCTCAGAGGACTCACAGGGACCAAGCCCTTAAAATGTCACAAGCAGCTTCAGACAGAAAGCTAGAGGCCACTCTAGACCAGTTCGACCTCAAAGGTTTTTCCCACGACAACTTTCTGGACTACCGTCTTCTCTCATCAAACCCCCTCCGGCCAGTGAGGGCGGTCAACGGTCCCGACGACCTAGGAGATAGGATGGCACAGTACAAGGAGTACCTAGCCAAACAGCATGAAGAGTACCAGCGCTTACCTCCCCGAGGAAAGTAAGTTCTCTGTGAAAGCGACGATGAAGACAATGAAACCATTCTCTTCCAAGTCGGGCATGAAGTCAACAAAACTGGAATCCCAAGGGTCCTGGGAGGATGGGGACGGATCATTTCCGCTCTCAAACTAAAAGGCCAACTGAAGGAGGAAGGTCTATTCAAAAGAAGAGAAAGATGGAAATACATCTCCAGCAACTACTCAGGGAGATTCCACAGACTACGGCCTTCGTTTACAAAAACGATCAACTGGGACAGCAGCCAGTTACATGGGCAGATGTTCGGGAAGCCGTGTACTCACCTTTCGACATACCCGCCACTCAGTTAAAGCAGAAGAAAAAGCTCTCCCCAATGGAAGTTTATCTAGACTGCCGCATACAGTTCAAGGAAGCACTGGCTATTCTCACGTGGGAAGAAACACAGGCGCTAACTCTCAACATTGGCTCCACTGCAAGAGAGTTGATCTGGGCTAAAAGTGGAGGAAAATTAGCAAACCATGACTATCGCCTAACTCAACTCCAGAATGCCCTGAGCATGCTCAGCAAGAAGGAAAGAAGTGCGGTATACCGTGAAGAGATCAAGGAGACAGTTTGCATGAACCAAGAACTCTCTAACCTCCCCCGGAGGGTCAGCAGTGCACAGTTCAGTTCTGGCAACCACTGCTGCGCACTGACGTTCGAGCAGCTGCGACAAACCATTGACTCCCTCCCCACGGAGGCACTCAAACCAGTATCTTGGGACAGAATCCGGAAAGCTGTCGAAGCCCCTGGAAATGTGTCTACAGTCAACGAATTAAGGGAAGACATATGGCCCTATGCTTCGAGGAATCCTCCTCTGACTATGGCTCAACTTAGAGCGACCTGTTCAGAAGGGACCAAGCCTGATGTTAGCGTCCTGACCCAATCGAGTCAAATCCAAACATTACCACCTAAGGCCACTAAAAAACCGATAGAGCCAGAACCGCAACCCGGCCTGCCCGAGGACACAAGTTCCATAAAGGAGGACCCGATCCTCACTCAGCTCAAGCAGACCCAGGCGAACATTTCCCTTTGGTCCCTGCTCACATCTTCATATCCTCACAAGCTCAAGCTAGAGGAATGTTTGGCCGCACCATGGTCCCCGTGGACGCAACCCCAGACGAAGTAATTCAGATGATCGGCAACATCCACTACGGCAACATCATCACCTTCACAGATTTGGACCTGCCAAAGTTTGGGGCTAATCACAATGAGCCGCTCTACATCACAGTTCAGCTGGACGAGCGTCGCCTTCCCCGTGTGTTGGTAGACGGAGGTTTCGGAATGAATGTCTTGCCCGCCAAGATGATGGACCTGCTTGACATTAAGCTCACAGATCTGAAGCCTTCAGTCCACACTGTAAAGGCCTATGACTCCACTTCCCGCACAGTTCTCGGGGTTGCTACTCTAAATATCTGGTTCGGCAAGCGGATGATCCCCACCGAATTCCAAGTGTTGGACATTCCTATCACTTTCACAGCCATCTTGGGGCGACCCTGGCTGCATCATATAAATGGCGTGGCATCAACCCTTCACCAGTGTATCAAGTTCATGCAAGGCAACGAGCTAACCACAGTCTACGGCGACAGCATCACCACCGAGGGGACCAGCACCAACGGCATTCCAGTATTAGAGATCAAGCATGATGACGACATGGCATTAACTGGATTCACCTTGGAAACCTCCAAGATCCAAATATGCAGCATTGACCTTCCACTGTTTTGGGAAAAAATCCCTCCATGAAGATGATGAAACTCATAAACTTCATCCCAGGACTATAGCTCGGCAAAAGGTTACAAGGCCAACACCAAGTCATCGAAGTCAAGGACCACACTACAATCCAGGGGCTTGGCTATGTGCCAACACCAGCTGATATCAAAGAAAAAAAAGGCTCGCCCGCACCAAGGCAGCAGCCTGCAAAAGGGGAACCTCCCACGGCACACCGAACCTCTGACCTTACCGTTTCGACCTCGCTCTTTACTTCACCAGGGAACCGATAGCAGACTGAGGGGACCAACAAGGGAACCGACAGCAGAACTGAGGGTACCGACAGCGGAACCGACAGCAGAACTGAGGGGACCGAAAGTGGAACTGATGAAGATGAGAAAGAAGCAGGGAAAGTCAGCACAGAGACTACAGAAAGGATGGAAAAGCTAGAACGGGACCTCAAGCGTTTCAGAGGACTCAAGGCTAATCCGATAAGGGGAGCGTTCCTCGACATCACAACTCTATCGGACCAATTGCCACCACAGTTCAGCATGAGTACACATTCAAAGGAATCCCAGACTTGGAAGAGCAACTCGAGACACTCTTCATGGGAAACAGACTGTTTGGGTCATCCTCCGAGGCCACATTCGAGACAGTAACTCCAAAGCAGAAGGAACCAGAATTCATAGAAGACGCTCTCAGTGGACTCGCTCTACAGAGTCTTTTTGAAGAAGTCATGGAGGTGCCAAACCTGATTGACATGGGCTCCGAAAACAGCATGATCGTCGTGATCGGGACAGCAGAAGCCAAGCCTCTCAACCCCTGAACCCTCATCAAGCATCCAGCAATGCCACTGAAAAACTGGGTAACTTTCACCGGACTAAGGGCAAGCCAGACAGAAATGGAAGACAAGCTAGGCCTGCACCCACATCTCCCTAAACCCGGTCTCAAACCCTCTGAGTCAGTCCTTGTTGAAGTCCAGTCCTCTGAGTCGTCCAACGGCCTTACGCCGGAAGACTATGATAATGTAGCCAACAATGTATTTTCGTTCGCATTTAATGAAAAGTCTGACCTTTCGAAGTATCCCCTCATTTCCACTTTAACAACTGATAAGTTAACAAACAACTTAAAAGACGTTAATAATGACTCACTTGATAAAGAAAAGACACATTAAATGAACAATACATTAAAGAAGTTCTCAAGCGTGTAGTAGACCAAGAGGACAATCGGGCCGTAGCTGCCAAAGAGGTTATAACTAAAGTGAACCTGGGGTCAGTGCAAGAGCCAAAAGAGACACAAGTGGGCAGTTTCTTCGCCGGTGCAGAAAAAGAAGCCCTGATAGATCTCCTCAAGGAGTATGTTGATGTGTTCGCCTGGTCATATCAGGACATGCCAGGACTCGATCCCTCAATCGTGGAGCACAGAATTCCCCTCGATCCAGAATCCAAGCCTATCAAGCAGAAATTGCGCAAGATCAAGCCAGAGTGGTCCTTGCAAGTAAAAGAAGAAATTGAGAAGATGCTCCGCGTAGGCTTCATCAGAGTAATTGAGTACCCGACCTGGCTCTCCAACATCGTGACGGTCACCAAGGCAGATGGAAAGGTCAGATGCTGTGTGGATTTCTGAGATCTCAACAAGGCCAGCCCTAAGGATGATTTCCCACTGCCCAACATCGACATTCTAGTCGACACCACGGCAAATTTCAAGGTAAAGTCCTTCGTGGATGGGTTTGTCGGATACAATCAGATCAAAATGTCTGAGGAAGATCAAGCCAAGACTGCTTTCACCACTTCGTGGGGGACATACTGCTACACGGTCATGCCATTCGGTTTAAAGAACGCTGAGGCTATTTACCGGCGAGTAATGACCCTCTTCCATGACATGATTCACAAGGAAATCGAAGTATACGTCGACGACATGATCATCCACTCCGGAGGATCGGACATGCGGCACATGACATATCCGAGAAAGTTCTTCAACGTACTCGAAAGCACTCCATGAGATTGAACCCTGCGAAGTGCACCTTCGGCGTCAAGCGAGGCAAAGTACTGGGGTACATGGTTACAGAAAGAGGTATCGAAGCCGATCCCAAGAAAATCAAGGCCATCATCGACATGAAGCCGCCTCAGACACTGACAGAAGTGAAAAGTTTCATGGGAAGACTTCAGTACACCAGTCGCTTCATCAACCAGTTGACATCTCTCTGTGAGCCTATGTTCAAGCTGATGAAGAAGAATGCCGACATCAAATGGGACTCCGAGTGTCAGACATCTTTCGAGAAAATCAAGACATACTTGATGAATCCCCCAATCCTGTGCCCGCCACATGAAGACAAGCCACTCCTCCTGTACCTGACAGTAACAGACACGTCAATCGGAGCAATGTTGGCACAAGAACAGAAAGATTCCAGGGTTGAGCGTGCTATCTACTTCGTAAGCCAAAAGCTTCAAGGAAGTGAACTCAGCTACTCAGCTTTAGAGAAAACATGTACCTCCTTGGTATGGGTAGTCGGGAAACTGAAACACTACATGCAGTCACATTCAGTGCTCCTGATCTCCAAGATAGACCCCGTCCGATATCTCTTCGACAAGCCATCCCTGTCAATGCGACTAGCCAAGTGGTCATTCTTCCTGGCTGAGTTCGACATCAAGTACATGGTCAGAAAATCAACAAAGGGCAGAGTAAAGGCAAATCAGCTGGCAGACTTCCCAAGCAGTGAACCCAAGGGTCCTGATCCGCAGTTTTCGGATGATGGGATCTTTTCACTCGACAGCGCAAACTGCTAGAAACTCTTCTTCGATGGGGTAGCCAACAAGAAGGGAAATGGTATTGGAATGCTCCTGGTCGATCCCAAGGACGAGCACACTCCCATAGCCATCAAACTGAATGTTGAAACAACCAACAATGCAGCAGAGTACGAAGCTTGTGCAGCCGGTTTAGAAGCCGCTCTTAAGCGCAACATCTCAGAACTGGAAGTATACGGAGACTCAGCATTGATCATCAATCAAGTGTCCAACAAATGGAAGACGATAGATTCTGGCCTCCAGAAGTACCGCACGTACATGGAGGATCATTGCTCAGTTCAAGGACATCTCTTTCCATTATTTGCCAATAGACAGGAATCGCTTTGCAGATGCCCTGGCTACCCTCGCATCTCTTGTCGAAATTCCCGACGGGAAATCAGTAAAACCCCTCAGAATAGGCAGACGGGAAACACCCGCTTATTGCCGTGAGATCGAAGTTAAAAATGAACCGATCGACGAACCTGGTACAAGCAAATCTACCTGTACCTCCAAAATGGAGAAGCTTCCTTCACAAGTGAAGATGGAAAATACAAAGAAGGGATCAAAGCCAAAAACATGATGGCGCTAAAACGACTGTGAGATTACTCGGGATCCGGCTCGCGCGCGGGGGGGCCCTGGCATCTCGCATTGTCGTCGCGTTTCGGAAATGGCCCGGATCCGATAGGCAGCGCGTTCGCGCCCCGGCATCTGGCTTATTCCGTTTTCTGGTGGTTGGGAGGTGTCTCGCCGTGTTTTCACTTTGTATAGTCGCCACGCCATTTTTATTAAGCCCAAAACATTGAAAAAGGGCATCAGTTTAAAAATAAACTGTTTTTGTGTGATAAGATTTTGAGTTCGGAAGTCAGATGACTCCTCGGGAAGAGAATATTAGAATCTAAGAGCTCACCCGAGTCGCCTCGTAAAAACGAGTCTTTCGGATACCCCTAATATTCTTTAACTGTTGTGTGTGTGTGTATGTGCTTTTTTAAAAATGCATGCTGTATCGGATGTCTACATTGTACACTGCTTATTGAAATGTATTGAAATAGTGTAGGAAGGAAGCCTTACCAATGTTGGTTCGTGTCTGTCTGTGAATGTGGTGCCCAAAATTTTTGTTTTGGATTCACGCGAGTTTGAAGACATCCGAGTTATTTGAAAAACGGAGTCGCCACGCCATTTTGATTACCTCAAAACTTTGAAAAAAAGGTTTTTACTTGGGTTCGGAGGTTAAGTTACCCCTTGGGAAGAACGTTTGGCGTTCACCCAAAGTGCCTTGCCGGAGCAAGTCTCCCAAGATTTCATTAATCGTGCTTGCTTGCGTGCTTTCTTTGTGTGCATGTGTTTGAGAGTAAAAGGGGGAAATGTCCCAAGTTATTTTCCGGACGTACAAACCATTTGTTGGTTGTCGCTCGGGATTCCTTGGAATTTATGTATTTGGGATTATGATCCCGTCCTCATCTTGTGACTTGTGATCATCGCATTTTAACCTCGGGACCCTCGGGACTTGCGTGATCGAGAGAATGACTCTCTTTGTGGTCAAAGGTGAGGTTCTTTAGGAAGGAATGTCCTTAGCCCATCAATCCTACGCTTTAAGACGGTCGAGCTCGTATAGAGGCTTCATACTCATTCTTAAGCGATAATCGGAGATATAGGGTTCAAGGTTATCCTTTTCCTAAAGAAATCATGAACCTTTAATGGAAGGAACGATGCAAAGATGAGAACTTTTACACCGGTCCGTTCCAAGGTTGGGGAAAGGGGAATGCATGATGAATGACTCTTTAATGAAAAGATGACATTTTTATGTTTGCAAATGATGCTTTTTGATTTAAAGAAAGGATCTTTATTGCAAATGATGCATAAAGATAGGATTTTTATGCAAATGATGCATTGAAAAAGGGGTTTTGATGCAAAGGATGCATTTTTATTGAAAAAGATTTGATCTTTATATGCAAATGATGCATAAAAATGACATTTTTATTTGAAAATGGGGGTTTTAGGTGCAAAGGATGCACCTTTATGAAAAAGACTACATTTTTATGACAAATGAGGTCTTAATGCATGCAAAAGGGAAAGGGGGTGATAAAGATGTGATCTTTATGAATAAATGCCAAGTCCCAAGCAAGATATATGAATGCAATGAGCAAGTATATCAATTAAAATGCAAGGTTAGGGCGTGCGAGGTTACCAATCGTTTCCTTCGCTTCTTCGGACGGAGCTAGGAGGAGAGGTTCGTCTTGGGTCTTCAAGGAGGAGGGAGATGGCTTCTTGAGCTTCTTCTTCGCCTTCTTGAGCCTTCAAGGGTGTTCTTCACGTCTGATTGTGTTTGTGAGTGTATTGTATCTCTATTGTGTGTCTTGTTGTTGTTGTGAAATGGGTAGAGGAGGCCTCTATTTATAGGCAGTCTGGATAAGGCTAATGAAGCCGTGCGGTCAGAGGCAGCGAGCTAATGCAGCCGTGCGGGCTTATCCATTGTGACTCAGCATTCTAGAACCATGCAAGGTGGCATTATTCTAGAACCTTCCCTCCTAATTAAGAAAAACGTGTTTCTTAATTAGGAAGGATTCCCTTCAGCCTTTATTTAATTAAAAACAGTTCCGGAATGTTTCCGGAACACTAGGAAGGTCTGGGGAATTACCGGAAAACTTACCGAAATTGCCGGGAAATTTAACCGGAAGGCATGAGCCAGATTTGGGTACTTACAGAAGCCCCTCGGCAACGTCACTTGCAAGGCGAGTGGGGTTGTCGATAGAAAAGGATCCGATCTGGCGAATGCCGAGACGGATTGGGTGACCAAGACGGTCGAGTGGCTGAACCTTTTGGAAGGCTACCTACGTATCCCGGAGGAATCAAGCCTTGATCGTAGTTCAAGCATCACTAGATAGTTAGGAACGATGTCTAGGATCCTTGAGATTTTGACAATTCGGAGGCTGTCACCTGAAGAAGCTAGAGCTTATGGCGCTATCTCTTTATGACGGAGATAGAGGTAACTTAAGTTGGGAAACTTGAGCATACGTCACTATTCGCGGATAGAGGTAGCACAAGTTGAAATGACTTGGGCATACGTCACTATTCGCGGATAGAGGTAGCACAAGTTGGAATGACTTGGGCATACGTCACTATTCGCGGATAGAGGTAGCACAAGTTGGAATGACTTGGGCATACGTCACTATTCGCGGATAGAGGTAGCACAAGTTGGAATGACTTGGGCATACGTCACTATTCGCGGATAGAGGTAGCACAAGTTGGAGTGACTTGGGCATACGTCACTATTCGCGGATAGAGGTAGCACAAGTTGGAATGACTTGGGCATACGTCACTATTCGCGGATAGAGGTAGCACAAGTTGGAATGACTTGGGCATACGTCACTATTCGCGGATAGAGGTAGCACAAGTTGGAATGACTTGGGCATACGTCACTATTCGCGGATAGAGGTAGCACAAGTTGGAATGACTTGGGCATACATCACTATTCGCGGATAGAGGTAGCACAAGTTGGAATGACTTGGGCATACGTCACTATTCGCGGATAGAGGTAGCACAAGTTGAAATGACTTGGGCATACGTCACTATTCGCGGATAGAGGTAGCACAAGTTGGAATGACTTGGGCATACGTCACTATTCGCGGATAGAGGTAGCACAAGTTGGAATGACTTGGGCATACGTCACTATTCGCGGATAGAGGTAGCACAAGTTGGAATGACTTGGGCATACGTCACTATTCGCGGATAGAGGTAGCACAAGTTTAGAGTTCTGACAATTCGGAGGTTGTCACCTAGCGTTATCCCGTTATAACGGAATTAACGGAGGCGACTGGGAATAAAGCTTGATTGCTAAAGAGATAAGGGATATTTTCTGAAAAAGATGTTATCTTGGTTAAAAGATAACGGAAATTGCATGCCCAAGTGAAAGGTCCAGGGGCAGGATTGTAATTTCTGCTCAGAGCGAATGAAGCCGCCCGACATGAGATGGAGGAAAAGGAGCCGTACGGCTAGAGACCTGTTTTTTCCAGATTATTTAAAATCAGATTTGAACGGGCCATTGGCATTGCATTGCCGCCCAAGAACGCAGAGAGAGAGAAGAGAGGAAGAGAATTTCGAAATTCTTTCAATCCCCTTGCTTCCCTTTGATTTGAGATGGATCCGGAGGGCAATCCCATACCGAGGCAAGCAAGAAGAAACATCTCGGCGGCCGCTCGGAGGAGGAGAAAGGAGCTCGTGCGAACGGAAAGAAAGTATGACTTTCTTACGCCTCCGTCGGAGCTTTACCCGGGGAGAAGGGAGCATAAATCAACGAACCCGCGATCGGTTGGGGTAAGCATTCTCATTTTGCTCAAATCCGATGATTTTGCTTGATTTTTGAATGATTTAGGGCTTGACCCGAATTTTAGGATTTTTGAATGATTTTTTGAATGATTTTGAGATGCATGAACAACCTATGAGGCTAAGAATGTGCAATGTGCAACTTGCTTGATGAAAATTATGAGAATGACTCACTTTTTTCTCGCAAAATGAAGTAAGAATGAGAATTTTTCAAAATATGAGACGGAGTTCTTGCCTTGTGCTAGAACTAGGTCAAAATTCTGATTTTCAATGAGAAAACATGATTTTGGAAGATGAAAATGATTCATGCATGCCATTTCTGAAAGAATAATGCTTATGTGCAAAAAATTGTGAAAATTGTGATTTTGTGCCTTAGGAAAGCAACGGGACTTGATATGACGCGTTTCAAATGATGAAAGACGCTTTTTTTTGATGCAAATAATGCTAGAAAAACTTTTGTGAATGATTTTCTTTTGAAAACATGTGCACTCTCTTTTTTTTTGTGAATATATGCATGCTTTTGAAAATGATGAAGGACTGACACTTCTTTTTTTTTTCTTTGTGCTTGTCTACTAAGAACAAGTCTAGAGGACCATCGGAGATAGCAGTTAAGCTTTGGCAGAGGATGCCGGATTTTGAGAAGAATGGGGTGAATCCCAAGCAGCTGGTGCGGGCTACCGGCTTAGATGCGTTTGTAGAGGCCATCGGCAGGGGTGTTCACATCACCTCTAAGAGCAAGGGCTTGGTCCAGGCCCTTTCTGAGTTCTGGTGGGATAGTACTCATAGCTTTCACCTGGGCTGGGGAGAGCTGACAGTGACTCTGCCGATTTCACGGCTATTGCGGCCTACGGTTCACGGGAGGCCCGTGACTTGGAGAGACCACATTACGGCCGAGGAGTTCCGAGGCTTTGGTAGGGTTTGAGCCGATTCCCAAGGGGTGGGGATGGAGACGCGGAACGTCGAGGTAGCGATTCGTACTTGCATGCGGGACTTTCTTTGCTAATGATGTGGCCCTTGCTAGAGCATTCATATGGTTGATGCTATCAGTCACTATCTTTGCTAGTGCAGGGACGCCGCCATGACTTGCCTCCTCGACTCTTTGGAGGATGTGGATGGGATAGGGACGGTCTCTTGGGGAGAGGCCGGATTGGCGGAGTTGTACTTCTCGTTGGACATGTACAGTCGGAACAAAGCTGCTTCCATGGACTGTTTCTCATTTGCCCTTGAGGTAGTCTCCTTTCTTTTTTTTTTTCTTTTCTCTTTTCCTGTCTTGAGACTTTTATAAGAGAGAGAATGACCTTTTGATGTTTTGAACATGCAGGCCTGGTTTTGCGAGGTGATCGGGTTCTTCCCTTGGAACCAGCAGAGTGATGTCACCATCTTCCCTGCTATGGTTCGTGGAGGAGATGCGAGAGATAAATTCACGGGGAAGACCCGGATTACCTTCGATTACAAAATGGTGAGGCCGGTCATCAACGGGGATGGGCACGACGGAGTGGACTTCTACCCTTGGGGGCGGTATCAGGAGATTTTCTTTGGGAGATGCCATTGAGGCGACGAGGCAGAGGAGGTGGCTCACTGGGCTGGCATGTGATGTCATTTACTTGGGGGACCGTTTCTCGAGGCAGCATGGTCATGTCCCTCCATTGGACGCCATTACTCCACACGATCCTCCAGCACGGATGCTGCAGCCCAGGGATTGGCCAGAGGATGAGATAGCTAGGTACCGAGGCGGGCGTAGGCTGCGGAGGAGCACTTTGACATGGACACCCCTACGCCGTGTTTGTGGAGCGGCGCTGAGGACGCCACAAAAGCTAGTGAAGCTAGCGGTCACTCGGGGATATGGGGAGGATGAGCCTCTTGACTCCGCCGATCCCTCCTGCGCATCTGTCCTATGTGGTCCATGGAGTGCCGAGGAGGATGAGGATACTGTCCCCGTGCTAGGGAGCCCCAGTACACCTTCTTGCTGATAGCACTTTGTAAGTATACTCTGTAGGGTCTTATTCCCTTTTAGTTTTCAAATTTTACGCTTTTGCAATTTTCTCAAATTTTCCGAGATTTTTCTCTTCTTTTTCTCGGAGTTCCGGCTCGCACTTACGATAGGGTGGTCGGGCGGAATAGGGGCCGGAAGGACATGTGCCGGTCTCTTACGAGGAAGGCGGCTCGCGCCCGAAGGCGGCGGCGGATGCACGGGAGCACAGGCGCAAGAGACGGCACGTCGGGGCACGGCGTCTACCTCATCGGCCTCGGAGTACTCTTCCGGTGCCATGCCTCGGGGCGGGGACCCAACGCCGACGTGCAGGCGGTGGTGAGTACGGGCACGATAATGTCCATTTGTCGACGTGAGCGACCGGGAGGACTTGATGAGGGAGGCTAGCATTTATGAGTTGAGTAGCGATGAGGAGGAAGAAGAATCGGAGGCCTAGGAGGTCTCTAGAATAGATTTGGAACGAAAACAAACAGTGAACAATTTTTATGCACACTTTGTTTATTTTGCGCTTTATTTGGGCGCCCGAAACCGGGGGCGAAAACATTGTATTTACATTTTATTTACTTTTCTAATTTATGCTTTCTCAATTTGCATATTATCCGAGCCTTGGGGCGATTTTTGCTTGGAATTGGGGGGAAATTTGGCGGGCCAAAATGATTTATAACGGTATATAAATGCTTGAATGGCTTCTACGGATATGTTTTTGTACGGAGTTTTGGTTGAAAAAGTGGGGTGAAAACTCCCTTGGGCAGCAACTTTGGTTGCTGCAGAATTTCTGCAGAGGGCTAATGTAGCCGTGCGGCATGGCCTTGAGGGCAAAATGAAGCCGTGCGGCTAACAGTTCTGCCCGAGCCGGTTATTTTTTCGAATAAAAGCAAGGCTTGGCCATTTCATTTCATTTTCACTCTAGACTTGTCCCAATTGTTCCCCGAGCATATTTTGGACCTAAAAGCACCATCTTTGAACACTTTGCGATGGAGAATCCCGTCAGATTGCAAAGGGGAAGCGAGACCATTTTCTATCCGGTCTTCAATCTTGGGCGAGACATAACTTCCAAAATCACAAGGACCGCTTGATTCTTCCTTCAAGATCAAGTCTTTATGGCATTTGAGGGATCTCCGCCCGATTGGGAGCTGTTGAGAGCCGCGGCAAAGTTGGGACGTCAGGAGACATGTTTCTTGCTTCTCTTACAACGAAATTGTCCCAACGCACGAAGACTTCGTGAGCCTTGATTGGGGGTCCCAGGGGCGAGGCTATATCTATTCCGCTGATCGGAGACGTGCCGGTGACGGTAAAGCTTGCATCTTTTGCAGATTCCTTTGGGAGAGGCCGAGAGGATGATGGTAGCCCGGATAGGATTGACCTTTCGATATCCGGGTAGGTTTGGGTCTCCGAGATATGGCTGCGACCACGGTGGCTATGGATGCTTTCATTCTCTGTGTATTCTCTGTTTTGTTCACCGCTTGAGTCCGTGGGGATCTGTCATAGTGGCCTCTTGGACATGGTCGAGAGGCTGCAGTGGCGGGAAGGATATTGTCCCGGGTTTTGGGAGAGACATTTCATGGGATCGACAGGATGGCTCGGGAGACCGTTTCATGAGGTCAGGAGTCCGGCTATGCGACTACGTAGGCTGCAGGAGAGGCTCGGGGCTTTGCACGGGGCTTTGCCGACTCGGTGCCCTTGGGTGATTTCTCGGAGAGGTGCGCCTAGGCGGCGAGGAACGGGGTAGGCGGGAGGCGATGATGGCTAGGCTATCCACTTCGGACATCCGTTGAGTGGATACCACACCGGAGGTTGCGGACCGGGAGGATATTTCAGAGTCTTATGTTGTGAGGGTTCCGAGTTACTGCTGGTCATCCTTCTACATACCTGCTTAGTATCCGGGCGGTTTGGGGCTTTACAGAGCCTTTGAGTGATTGGGAGGACATCCGGACCATGGAGGTGGTGTCATTGGACATGAGAGATCCGGCCCGGCTTCTCTTTCTTCTCGAGGGCTTGGACATATCTTTTGCTTTCCCACCCGGGGCTATCTTCGGGAGCGGGAAGAGCACCATCTTGACCACTGTCTACTTTGGCGGGTACGAGAGGGAGATGGGAGCGACTCGGGTTATCTTGGAGGATAGACGTCGAGCTTTATTGGGAGGCGGCTGCGACTCGAGTAGGACTCGAGGGAGGCGAGGCTAAGGCGAGTTGCCATAACCGGTCAGGTGATTTGGTCGAGAGATATGGAGGCTCGGTACAAGAGGTTGTCAGAGGTCGCTCCTTTGGCTGAGGCTCGAGAGGGAGGAGGTGCGGACTCGTGCTCGGATAGAGAGAGCACTCATTGACACGGGGTTGGTAGAGGCTCCGGTGAGGATACCGAGAGGTCGGGATGAGGGATACCGACATCATAGACAAAAGAGGAAGAAGACTCGACGGGCCGAGGAAAAGGGAAGAAGACCAAAGAAGACTCGGCGAATGACGGCGACAGATCTTTTCTTAGGATTCCCTTATTGCCATTTGCAAACACATTAGTTTATTTAGGCATTTTATTGTATTTTAGATCTTTTTAGCAGGTTAGCAGAGTTAAGAGGTAGACCGTGCTTGAACTCATCAAGAAGTTTTTAACTTGTAATGAACAAGGCATATTATCTTAAAAATTAATCAAGACACATTTCATGGAAATTCAAATGTCTTTATTGATTGGGACCCGTTTTATGAAAACTGAAATACCCTTTATTATTTAGGACGCACTTCATGGAAGCTTGATTGTCCTTTTTATTGTTTAGACCGAACCATATATGGCTGCCTACGTTCCCCTTTTACAAGAAAGGCTAAGGGGCTCAGGTCTACGTAGTTCATTCTGGTGAACCAATTTTTTTTTTCGTGTGCAGCCCTGTTTTTTGCCTAGACCGCCCTTTTTGGGGTTTTCAGCCTAGCTGGGCATTACTCTTTTTGCACTAAGATTTTTTTTCTCTTTTTTTTTTATATGTGCAACCCTGTCTTTTGCCTAGACCGCCCTTTTTGAGGTTTTCAGCCTAGCTGGGTATTACTCTTTTTGCACTAAGATTTTTTTTCTCTTTTTCTTTTTTTTTATTAGACATAGTATCTTCGGAGTTTATCACCGTTGACTGGGTGGACAAAGGGATTGCCATCCAAGTCTGCAAGCTTCATGGCTCCTCCCGATAATATCTTCTGCACCACATAAGGGCCGATCCAGACGGGTTCCCATTTTCCCAGGGGGTTGTCTGCGGTAGGGGGCTTTACTTTCAGCACTAAGTCACCTTCTTTGATGTCTCTGGCCTTGACCTTTTTATCAAACGCTCTGGCCATTCGCCTCTGGTAGGCTCGGGTGTGTTCCATGGCTTTTAGCCTTCTCTCGTCAAGCAGGGCTAATTCATCATGCCGGCTGCGCAACCATTCCACTTCATTGACACTGTTTTCCAGGAGGACCCTTAATGACGGGATTTCCAACTCACCGGTAACACCGCTTCCATCCCGTAAGTTAGGGCAAAAGGAGTTTCTCCCGTGGGCATTCGACAGACGTTCAGCCCCAGAGTGCTAGGTGCGGCTTTTCGGGCCAATCACGACCACGGTGGCCATCTTCGGATGATCCGCTCGAGTGTCTTATTAGCAGCCTTCCAAAGCTCCATTGGTCCGAGGTCTGTACGGGACGACTTGTGGCGAGTAACTCGAATTCGACGGCGGTCTATCGATCTCCTTCGAAGTGTGACCCATTATCAGAAATGATCTCGTTGGGCACCCCATATCTGCACATTATGTTTTCTTTGATGAACTGGGCCACTTTTCTGGAAGTGAGGGCCTTGTAGGACTTGGCTTCTACCCACTTTGTGAAGTAGTCGATGGCTACCAACACGAACTCATGCCCATTGCTTCCTGCCGGGGCTATTTTCCCTATCACGTCAATGCCCCAAGTTGCAAACGGCCAAGGAGTCGTCATGCAAGACAGGTTATGAGGTGGGAGATGGTTGAGATTGGCAAACCGCTGGCACTTGTCGCAGGTTCGGACGTGCTGGACGCAGTCTGTTTCCATGGAGATCCAGTAGTAACCCATTCTAAGGATCACTTGCATCAGGGCTCTGGCATTCATGTGAGGACCGCAGGGACCATTGTGGACTTCGGTCATCAACTCTTTGGCCCTTTCTTGGGTGACACATAAGAGGAGTGGTCCTTGATACCGTTTCTTGTACAGGTTGCCTCCTAGAATGACATAATGGGAAGCCAACCTTTTCAGGGCTCGCAAGCTTTTGGCTCTGACACCTTCTTTTGGTCTACCTTCTTCGTCTCTGAAAGCTGACTCTCCGTCTTTGAGGAATTGGTAAATCTGATTGTACCAAGGTTCCTTTATGGGCTCGGATCCTGTGTCCACTTCATAACGTATAGGCTGGGGCTTCTCTTCTACCCACTCTGAAGGGCTTTATGGCTTTTCCCTCGGGGATCTCTACCAATGAGGCTAGAGTAGCTAGGGCATCTGCGATCTGTTCTTTTCCCTCGGCAAGTAGTGGAAAGTCACTTCTCCGAACCGTCCCAAAGAACTCCTCCATATGGGCATGATACCGTTGCAGATTAGGGTCCACGTTTTCCACTTGTTGGAGACTTGGTTGATGATCGTGGCCGAGTCTCCGTAAACTTCGAGCTCCTTGACATTTCTTTCTAAAGCGGCTTCCAAACCAAAGCAATGCGGGCTTCGTACTCGGCGACATTGTTCGTGGCAGAAAGTTCAACTTGAGGGCTATGGGGGTATGCTCATCTTTCGGATCGACCAATAGCATTCCTACACCATTTCCTCTTTTGTTAGCGGCTCACAAAGAACAATTGCCATCTATTTTCGTGCTCAACCGCAAAGATCCCTTCATCTCGGAAATTGGGGTTCGGGCCCTCTGTCTTCATTATCGGGGAAATTCGCCAGTGATCCGACAATGCTTGACCCTTGATGGCCTTTTCGGTCACATAGTTGATGTCGTATTCTCGCCAAGAAGAAGGACCACTTCGCTAAACGCATTGAGAGGGAAGGCTTGTCAAAGATGTACTTGATGGGGTCCATTTTCGAGACCAAATTCACAGGGGTGGGCTTGCATATAATGCTTCAATTTGCCGACTACCTGCACTCGCTCCCGCACAGGTCTTTTCACATGCCGAGTAATTGAGCTCGCTCCCTTGTAGCTTCCGCCGACAAAGTAAATGGCGTTTTCCACCCGAGAGTCTTTCTTTTCCCGAGCAAGCATAGCCCCAACCGCCGTGTTCAGGATGTGAGACAGAGCGTAAGAGGCTTCGTCTATGTGGGGGCATAGTACCGGGGATGTATTAAGTATGCCTTGATCTGGTCAAAGGCATCTTGGCATTCTTCGGTCCATTCTCGTGTCCACATTCTTCTTCATGAGCTTGAAGATGGGCTCGCACATAGTGGTCAACCGATTGACGAAACGGCCGATGTACCGCAATTTACCCATAAAACTCTTGACCCTCGTCCGGGTTTGAGGTGGCCTCATATCCATGATGGCTTTGATCTTTCTGGGGTCAACTTCTATACCTCGCTCCGTGACCATGTACCCAAGCACTTTTCCCCTTGTCACTCCGAAGGTGCATTTGGTGGTTTAGTCTCATGGAATGCTGTCTCAACCTCTCAAAGAATTTTCGTAGGTCAACAAAGTGCTGCCCACCTTCTCCTTTGGAGTGGATTATCATGTCATCTACGTAGACCTCAATCTCCTTGTGGATCATGTCATGAAAAAGCGCGGCCGCCGCCTTTCGTAAGTAGCCCCGGCATTCTTGAGCCCGAATGGCATTACCGTATAACAAGAGGTTCCCCACGGTGTGGTGAAGGCCGTCTTTTCTTGGTCTTCCTCGGCCATCTTGATCCGGGTTGTAGCTCGCAAAACCATCAACGAAGGATTTGACTTCGTAGTTGGCAGTGGAATCCACCAGATGTCTATGTTTGGCGTAGGGTAGTCGTCTTTGGGCCGGCCTTGTTCAGATCTCGAAAATCCACACAGCCGCACCTTCCCATTGGCCTTGGTTATGGTCACGATGTTGGACAACCATGTCGGGTATTCAATAACTCGATGAACCCTACCCGCGGTAGCTTCTCAATTTCTTCTTTGACACCGTAGAGACCATTCCGGCTTAATCTTTCTCAGTTCTGTTTTTGCGGCTTAGCATCCGGTGCTAGAGGAATTTCATGCTCTACTATCGAACCTGTCTAGCCCCGGCATATCTTTGTATGACCATGCAAACACGTCGACGTATTCTCTGAAAGCAGCCTCGATCAATCTGTCCCTTTCAACCCCCGGAAGAAGCTTCCAATCTATGTCTCTTTAGGTTCCTCAATAGTACCCAAGTTCACACTTATCAAAACCTCCTCGGCACTTGGGCCCGGTTTTCCTCTTTTCGAAACCCGCTTAAAGATTTCTTTAATGTATTGTTCGTTTAGTGTGTTTGCATCTTGTTCAAATGATTCATTATTAACCGTTGTTAAGTTTTGAGTTAATTTATCATTTGTTAAGTTGGCAATAAGAGGATAATCGGAAAGATTTGTCATTTCATTCAAGATAAGGGGAAAGATGACATCGATTACATTTTCATAATCCTCGTGCGTGAGGCCTTCGGATGACTTCGAGGACCGGAATTCAAAGATTCCCGACTCGACCGAATAGACAACAGGTGTTTGACACGACCGGTTGAGGAGGACGGGGTACCAATCCAAGCTCCGTGATCATTTGCCGTCGATCAAGCTATCGGCCCCGAGAATGTCTCCCAATTCTTCAATGGCATTTCTGTCTTAGTTACCAAAGTGCGAGGATCAAAATGACTTTCACCATCGTCTCCAATAACGGCAACTATCTCATCATCCGAACCGAAGTCGATCAAGTCTCGGGATTTGTGCTTCTTCGTCAAACAACTCTTGCAAACCCCATCGATCGTCTTCACCGCCGGCGGTGTCTATCCGTCTGATCTTTGGAAGAGCTAACTCAAAGGTGGAGAAGTCCATTGTCCCGATGCCGACTCTTTGACACCGGCCGGATTTCCTTTCAAGACGTACTCATTCTCGAACGGTAGTGGTAGCCCTGTGGATATCTGGCAAATCAAGGAACATTCTTCGAACGGGATTGGCCGGCTTTCCCCTAACTTTCTCAAGGTTCTCTAGAAGGGTTTTCTCGCAAGGAGATCTCGCGATCACTTTCATCATATTGTGTCCCTCCTTTTATAAAGTAATGGGTCGAGACAGACCGTAAGGATGGAGCTGGACCCCTTCACCTTTCGTGCCTTTAGCTTTTCCGGCATCCCGAGAGTTCGGTTTGTACCCCAAGCCATATCTCGGTAGTCTGCTCCTTCACATCAATGATGGTGTTACGACCTTGAAGTCTTCTACCCAATCCAAGTCCCTAAGATAACTCATTTTTCGCATCATTCTCATGGCAGGAGGGATTTTATCGGAAGTAGTGGTGAGGTCGTGCAACACACTTGTGCCTTGGAAGAAGCTATGGAGAATCCGGTCAATGCTAACCCTTCATCATCGTGCTTGATCTCCAATATCGGGATATCCCCAGTCTTTGGTTCCTTCTACCGTGACACTGTCCCCATAAATGGTGGTGATAGTTCCATCACTCGACCGAAATTTGACGCACCGATGCAAAGTAGAGGCTACCCCGTTTATCCGGTGGATCCAAGGCCGTCCCAAAGAAGGCAAGAAATGAAATCGGAATGTCAATAACTTGAAAATCAACGTCCATGACCTTTTTTCCGAACCACATCTTGAGAGTGGCGATCCCCAAAACCGATCGTGCGGGAGTCATAGGCCTTAATAGTCTCGACTAGAAGGCTTTAAGTCCGTTGGCTTCGCATCCAATAAATCCATCATTTTAGCCGGCAAGACATTCATTGCAGACCCCCGTCGACTAGTACTCGTGGCAATCGACGCTCTTCTAACCGGACTGTGATGTAAAGAGGTTCGTTGTGACTAGCCCCATATTTTGGCAGGTGTCTAAGTCGGTGAAGGTAATGATGTTTCCGTAGTGGATATTTCCAATCATTTGGACGACCTCATCTCGGGGTGACATCTATGGGCACCATGGTCTTGGCCAAACTTTCTTCTAGCTTCAACTTATGAGGGTATGAGGAGGTCAACAGGACCATAAGGAGATATTGGCTTGGGTACACTTTAACCGAAGTCAACACCGGATCCTCTTTGTCGAGTCTCGGTTTTTCTCGCTTCCGCTTATAAGGCCTCTTATCCGTCTTCGGCTCCGAGACGGCATTCCTTTTGTCACCCTTAGGCTGCTCAATACTCATCCGTCCGCATCGAGTCATCACATAGACATTGGATTTTCCTTGGTCATTATTCCTACCGGAGGATTCTCGCGCTCTTTCAAAGTCGAGGCGGATTCTTACTAGCGTATGGCCAATTTCTGCTGATTGATCCGATTGACGGTGCCGCCGAAGCATAGGCGGCTTCCCAAATCTGGTCCTGTGTTACCGGTTTTTTGACCTTTTCGAGTTTGACCGGCTGATTTCAACTTCTCCGTTTAAAGCTTTCAGCCTCATTCAAACTTTTCAAAGTCAAAGATGCAACAAGAATTATCACTTCTGGAGTTTGGAGCTTGGCAAATCGCTTTCTCATCCGAACTTAGCAACTTCTTTAGCAGGGTAGGATCACATTCCTCATCACTGTCAAGCATGTCTTTTCTTTCCCTGGGGGTCAATCTTCTGACGACATCTTTGACGTTGGCTAAACATTTTCTGAAATGGGAAATTCCATCATCAATAAGGACTTCGTGGGGTCAAACCTCATGGCGGGTTCCTTTTTCTTACCGTCGAGATATTTTCTGGGCTTTTTGGCTTCTGGGCTAACCACTCCTCTATTGTCCCTTCCGGCACTTCGACTGTGTCTTCATCAGTGTCACTACAGTAGCTCTCGTGGGAACTTTCACCTTGACTCTGATGACCAATGAGGGCAAAAGCAGGTCGGGATACTTGACGCCATATGAGGGGTATCTCGTACTCTTCCTCGGGCTTAGGGATTACCAGGAAAACATCATTATCATCGTAGGACATAAAGGGGACTGGGGTCGCCTCTAAACTCAGGACTCTTTCCAAGGCATCCATACATTCTTCTTCAGACCAAGTTTCAGGAGTGACTACTAACACTGTGATAGAGTCTACCCTTCCTGATGAGAGTTTGGCTTCGGTGACGCTTACATGTTCTAGATCGGTGGGAGGAGCCCACTTCCCTCTTTTGGCTAAAGCTTCGATCAAGTTTCTCCATTCACCAACCAAGTCCTTGTACGGAGTATTGAACTCTAGGATATAGGACTCATACACTACCTCATCCTTCTCCGAGCCTTTGCATAGGCTGCAGACACACTTTGAGGTGATTTCATCCCCTATTCCAGGTCCGTGGTTTTCTACCTCATCTTGCCCTTCGGGTTTCACTTCCGTTGGCTCCATTCCTTCTACTGAACTGTCATCATCACTGTAAATCCACCCATTCCTATTCTCATTCCCGACTGACTCTTCGCTGTAGCTGTCTGAGAGGTAGGCAAATTCACAGGCGTTGACAAAATTGGAAAGGTCAAACTGGCACTGGGATTCCAAGGTAGGGAAATTTGGCTCAGGCTGAAAGGAGGAAAAGGGTCCCATGGGGGGATGCAGAGGAAGTGAGGGTGTCGGGACCCTAACAGCTTGAGGTATTGGAGGAGACTGATAAGGGACAGTCTTTGGCAATGGGTTGTATGAGGATGGAGGAGGGCACTGGTTATAGGCTAGCTCTTCTTCCTTAGCCATCTGGTTACCCAAACCAAGATCGTTCTCTGTCAAATCGGCCATTCTCGACTCTCGAAACCGAGGATTCTCGCGAACCGTCCGAGGATTCGCGCTAACAAGTCGCTGACCCGGTGTTCTCACCCACTTCTTTGTCGCTGCGGGAAATGGATAGGAAAGGTTTAGACTCGGGGTAGGTGTTTAGCCGAAGGCTCTGTGCAATATGCAAATTAGAATCTTCAAGTTTACTTAAAACAGTGTCTTTTATTAATATCTATTTGGTTGGAAAAGGGGTTACGCCCTTCTTTTTCACAACTACTCTAGATCCTGGATCAGTGGGTTCCGTCACTACGTCTATAAGCCCCTCGTATTCCACCTGTATTTCGACCTCCCAGGGTGGACAGCCCCGGGCGAGGGTCCTATAGGGCACGCGGATCCCACCGACCGAGAGTAAAGAACGCTCCTATCGGGTCTAGCGGGTCATAGGACCTTTCAACGCACGAGCGATGCGGATTATAGTCAAGGCAATACCGGGAAAGTCTCGTCTCTCTGCCTTGACGGATCTTTGACAGAGTTTCGCTTGAGCGAATGACGGTTTTTGACTTTCGGTAATGTCCGAGAGAATAATAGGCATGGGTCGGGCGGTAAAAAGCCGGATGACACAGTGTCACATTGAACTTCGTTGCGTACGCAGTGCGTGAGTCAGAATCGAAGTCAATGCCGGTCAAGATCTTGCCAATTTTTCCTTGTCGGAATTTTGGCAGAGCTTCGCTTGAGCGAAAGATCTTTTTATTTTTGGCAAAGACTTGGTCTTGACTCTTACACATTCCGTGCGGGTCAAGGTCAATAGTCATTGTCGGAGTCAAGATCCCACCGATTTTTCCTTGTCGGAATTTCGGCAGAATTTCGCTTGAGCGAAAATCTTGGCTTCCGTTATGAACTAAGGCTTGACCTTTACGTGGGTATGCAACTGGGCTATATGACACGGACTAGACCAAAAACCAACCAAAAGTCACGGTTTTTTTGAAACGTGTGACACGGACTGTGCATTGGTCGACACTGGCTGCCATGGGAGGTTGGGATGATTCCGTGCGCGCCCGGAGCATCGTAAGGCCGTCCGTGATCGCACTGGAACCACCCTCGGGTTTGAAGGACGTGCGTGCAAAAGTGTACAGGATATATCAGGTGCGCGTAGTGTGCGGTCTCCTAAAAATGTTCCTTTTTGAGTTAAAACAGAGATTTTCATAAATGTGTTTTAAAGGAATGATTTTCGGGACGGGGAAAATGCAACACATAAGCACGTAAATTTTCTCGGGAGCCCCGGGCCGCCATGGAGCCGAATAGCCCCAAGCCGCTAGGACCGCCAGATTAACCATGATTTTTCCCGGTGGAATTGCCACCGAGGTCGCCCGGAATCCAATGAGGATTGAGCCGTACGACTGCATGGATCAATTTTCCAGGTTCCACTCCTTTTGCTATTTTTCGGGTTATTTCCCGTTCAAAGTATGCAAAGATTCCAAGATGCAAATGATGCAATGCATGGTAAAGAAAGCAAGCATGATTAATGAAATCGGCGATGGGAGTCTAACCCGCTCAAAGGGAAAAGCTTTCTTTTATTTTTTCAAAATTATATTTTTTTTCGAAAAGGGATACTGGTACGTGGATTGTTAAACCACCGGTTATCCCAACTCCCACGTCAGGGAGTGTACAGGAAGGGTAAGTGGTTTCCACCTATATACCGAGTATCGATTTTAGTTTTGAAAATAGAAGCTTTTCTCCTTTGGGTTATCCCCAGCGGAGTCGCCAAACTGTGAATGTGGTGCCCAAAATTTTTGTTTTGGATTCACGCGAGTTTGAAGACATCCGAGTTATTTGAAAAACGGAGTCGCCACGCCATTTTGATTACCTCAAAACTTTGAAAAAAAAGGTTTTTACTTGGGTTCGGAGGTTAAGTTACCCCTTGGGAAGAACGTTTGGCGTTCACCCAAAGTGCCTTGCCGGAGCAAGTCTCCCAAGATTTCATTAATCGTGCTTGCTTGCGTGCTTTCTTTGTGTGCATGTGTTTGAGAGTAAAAGGGGGAAATGTCCCAAGTTATCTTCCGGACGTACAAACCATTTGTTGGTTGTCGCTCGGGATTCCTTGGAATTTATGTATTTGGGATTATGATCCCGTCCTCATCTTGTGACTTGTGATCATCGCATTTTAACCTCGGGACCCTCGGGACTTGCGTGATCGAGAGAATGACTCTCTTTGTGGTCAAAGGTGAGGTTCTTTAGGAAGGAATGTCCTTAGCCCATCAATCCTACGCTTTAAGACGGTCGAGCTCGTATAGAGGCTTCATACTCATTCTTAAGCGATAATCGGAGATATAGGGTTCAAGGTTATCCTTTTCCTAAAGAAATCATGAACCTTTAATGGAAGGAACGATGCAAAGATGAGAACTTTTACACCGGTCCGTTCCAAGGTTGGGGAAAGGGGGAATGCATGATGAATGACTCTTTAATGAAAAGATGACATTTTTATGTTTGCAAATGATGCTTTTTGATTTAAAGAAAGGATCTTTATTGCAAATGATGCATAAAGATAGGATTTTTATGCAAATGATGCATTGAAAAAGGGGTTTTGATGCAAAGGATGCATTTTTATTGAAAAAGATTTGATCTTTATATGCAAATGATGCATAAAAATGACATTTTTATTTGAAAATGGGGGTTTTAGGTGCAAAGGATGCACCTTTATGAAAAAGACTACATTTTTATGACAAATGAGGTCTTAATGCATGCAAAAGAGAAGGGGGTGATAAAGATGTGATCTTTATGAATAAATGCCAAGTCCCAAGCAAGATATATGAATGCAATGAGCAAGTATATCAATTAAAATGCAAGGTTAGGGCGTGCGAGGTTACCAATCGTTTCCTTCGCTTCTTCGGACGGAGCTAGGAGGAGAGGTTCGTCTTGGGTCTTCAAGGAGGAGGGAGATGGCTTCTTGAGCTTCTTCTTCGCCTTCTTGAGCCTTCAAGGGTGTTCTTCACGTCTGATTGTGTTTGTGAGTGTATTGTATCTCTATTGTGTGTCTTGTTGTTGTTGTGAAATGGGTAGAGGAGGCCTCTATTTATAGGCAGTCTGGATAAGGCTAATGAAGCCGTGCGGTCAGAGGCAGCGAGCTAATGCAGCCGTGCGGGCTTATCCATTGTGACTCAGCATTCTAGAACCATGCAAGGTGGCATTATTCTAGAACCTTCCCTCCTAATTAAGAAAAACGTGTTTCTTAATTAGGAAGGATTCCCTTCAGCCTTTATTTAATTAAAAACAGTTCCGGAATGTTTCCGGAACACTAGGAAGGTCTGGGGAATTACCGGAAAACTTACCGAAATTGCCGGGAAATTTAACCGGAAGGCATGAGCCAGATTTGGGTACTTACACTGTCTTCCACTGGGGAATAGTGTTTGAGGATGGAATAGTGTTTCGGTACGGACCGGGATTGCTTCGGGAGGAGCCGGTTGTCTGCGGACAGAGTTTCGGCGTGCGTCGGGATTGTAGGTTATGCTCGGGCAGAGATTCGGCGTGCGTTGGGATCGCAGGGATCACTCGGGCAGAGGTTCGGCGTGGGTCGGAATCGTTGGTTGGATTCGGGCAGAGGTTCGGCGTGGGTCGGGATCGCCGGTTTAACTCGGAAAGAGCCGGAACGCCTCAGGAAAGACCAGGCAAGGCCTCGGAGTACCACGGGGGGCCTCAGAGTACCTCGAGAGTGCCTCTGGGCAGCGCAGGAGCGCTCGGAGAGGCTTCGGAGCACCGTGAGGGGGCTCGGAAGGCCTCGAAAGGATCCGAAAGGGGCCGGGAGTGCCCCAAAGGGTCTTAGAGGGATGCCTGAAGGCTGGAGGGAGAGGAGAGAAGAGGGAGATGTGTGAAAAATGAGAGGGGGAGCCCTCTATTTATAGTGTAGGGAAAACTGCAAAGAGGTCCGTACGGACCTCTTAGGTAATCCAAATTTTTGGCTTTCCTCGATTTGAGGGAATATGTGGACTTTAAGAAGATTCAGCAATTATGGTGTCTGGTGACAAGAAGGTCCGTACGGACCAATATGTCATGCAATAAGGTCCGTACGGACCAACCATGCATTCCAGTAATGATATTCTCCGGGATTTGAGGGAATATATTGGACTTTAAGGGGATTCAGTAATCATTGCAGCAAAGAGGTCCGTACGGACCATTTATGCTTTTCTAATTTCTGAAAAATTCCCAAAAGGTCCTTTTGTCCCTTTTTATCCCAGAAAGGTTCCTCCCTTGGTTTGGATGGGGGTTTTGGGGGTTTTGAGTGTCAAAGGTCTTCGAGACTGCGTTTGTGAGTCTGCGGTGTTTCCCATGTGCTCAGAAGAGGGTGATCCAGATTGGGGTACTTACAGAAGCCCCTCGACGACGTCACTTACGAAGGAAGTGGGGTCGTTGATAAGATAAGGGTCCTAATCTGGATCACGTGCTAGGAGAGGAAGTGACCGTGTAGGTCGATGTGTGAGGACATGGCGGTGTCCTGGGTGTGTGTGACCGTTTAGGTCAGTTGGCTGGACCCTGTGATAGGATTCCTACGTATCCCTAGCGGGAATCAAGCCTAGTCATAGTTCGTGTGTGGGGTGAGTGTTGTTGTGCACGAGGACCGGAGATGTCCTCTGACTGAAACTCTGTGTGTGGATGTGATGGTATCCTGTGGGTGACCGCATAGGTCGGTGGTAAGGACGTGGTGGCATCCTGGGTGACCGCATAGGTCAATGGTAAGGACGTGGCGACGTCCTGGATGACCGTATAGGTCGATGGTAAGGACGTGGTGGCGTCCTGGGTGACCGCATAGGTCGATGGCTGGACCATGTGATAGGATTCCTACATATACCTGGCGGGAATCAAGCCTGGTCGTAGTTCAGAGGTCGTGAAATTGTGAGTGTATGCGGGCGTGGTGGTGCCCTGGGTATCGTGTGACCGCCGAGGTCGACTGTGAGGACGTGGTGGCATCCTGGGTGACCGCATAGGTCGGTGGCTGGACCCTGTGATAGGATTCCTATGTATCCCTGGCAGGAATCAAGCCTGGTCGTAGTTTAGAGGTCGTGAAATTGTGAGTTTATGCGGGCGTGGTGGTGCCATGGGTGTCGTGTGACCGCCGAGGTCGACTCTGAGGATGTGGTGGCATCCTGGGGTGACCGCATAGGTCGGTGGTAAGGACGTGGTAGCGTCTTGGGTGTGCAATCTTACTAGAAGATGGGTAATCTTACGAGAAGATGGGTAATCTTACGAGAAGATGGTTTGTGGTGTGACCGCCGAGGTCGACTGTGAGGACGTGATGGCGTCCTGAGATGGAAATTTTACAATTTTCCGAATCGGGTGGTTTAAGGCCTTCCGGGTCGGAGATAGTGATGTGGGAGGTTTATATGGTCTTCCGGACCGAGTGGTTTAAAGCCTTCCGGGCTGGGGATATGTCATGTATGAGGACTTGATTCGTCTTCTGACTGCGGTTGTGTCATGCGTGAGGACTTGATTCGTCTTCTGACTGTGGTTGCTCATGCGTGAGGACTTGATTCGTCTTCTGACTGCGGGTACGTCGTGCGTGAGGACTTGATTCGTCTTCTGGATGCGGTTGTGGAGGCGTGGCTGCCTTGTGCTTTGATTGCGAGAGGTGTAGATGCCTCGTGCTTTGTCCGCTGGGGAGAAGGTTGAACTTACGATGACTGCCGGTGTTCATCTGTTGGGGATCATCGTGGCCTTGTAGGGGCTTTTCCTGCTGAGAAGGTGACTTCGGGCTTACTTTGATGGCCAGTGCTTGAGTTGTCGTTGAGCATTTTGGAGGCATTTTGTGCCTTGGAGGTGCTGGCGCTTGTTTCACCGTTTAGTGGGCGAAATTCGGGCTTACGATGATGGCTGGTGCTGGGGATATGCGGTCTTGTACGGGTTTGCAAGAATTCCCTTTTTGACTTGCTGGGGAAGGAGCTCGGGCTTACTTTGATGGCTGGTGCTTGAGTTGCCGTTGAGCATTTTGGAGGCGTTTTGTGCCTTGGAAGTGCTGGCGCTTGTTTCACCATTTAGTGGGCAAGGTCCGGGCTTACGATGACGGCCGGTGGTTGCGTTGCCGTTTAGTGGGCGAAATCCAAACTTACACTGACGGTCGGTGCTTGTTTTGATGGGTTAAGGACCAAACTGCATTGAATCTGCCGAAATAGGCCTTTGGACAGCCAGGGGCAAAGATTATAAGGGCAAAGAAGTAATTTGGCCACGGGTTGCAAGAAGGTCCGTACGGACCAACCTGGGATGTAAAGAGGTCCGTACGGACCAGTGTTGAATTTTACAGTTCCCAAATTTTGACTGGCTTTAAAACCGAGGCACCCCCTCATTCTTCTTCTTCCAGTGCGTGAACCAGCGAGAGAGAAGGAGAGAAAACTCCATTTTTACACCAAAATCCTCCATTTTCTTAGCTTGAATTGCTTGCGATGGCGGAAGGATCAAGGAGGGGACGTCGTCAACGGAGCCAAGAGGTGATCGAACAAAGGATGGAGCTTCAAAGAAATTGCATCTCCTTCGTGCCTTCTTCGAAGAACCCGGATGTGTTGTATCCGAATCCGGAGGTGCATAATCGGCGGGTTAGGAACACCGGGGAGGTAAGAAATCATTTTAGTCTTGATTCCTTGCTGGAATTGTTGAATGCTAGAACTAGGTTGTAGTTTTTCGCATATTTGGGACTTTTGTTATTTGCCATGCTTTTTGTGAAATTCGTGATGAATTGTTGAAATTGAGCATGTAAAAATTGTGGGTATGTGAATTTTGTGCAAAAATGTGTAGATTAGCTCTTATTTGTAAAAATAAAGTGCTTCTCTTTGGAATACATGCTTTGGTGTTTTCTACCTTATGCTATTTCTGTATGTACATTGTGAAAAAAAAATTGCCACGTAGTGACAAATTTTGTGAAAAATGTGATATGTGTCGTGTTTCGTGACGGGTTTTGTCTGAAAGTATGTGCCATGTAGGGACGGACTTTTCTTTTGAAAAATGTATAATGCAGTGTGTGCCGTGTTTTTGGTGACGGACTCTGTGGGGAGTTTGTGTGCCGTGTTTTGTGACGGGTCTTTTTGAGAATGTGTCGTGTAGGGCTTAATCCCTCTGTTGAGAAAATTTGTACAGTGTGTGCCGTGTTTTTCGTAACAGACTGCATGGGGAAAATTATGTGCAATGCATGCCGTATTTTGTGACGGGTTGCATGTGAAAATTATGTGTAATGTGTGCCGTGTTTGGTGACGGGTTACATGTGAAAATTATGTGCAATGTGTGTCGTGTTTTGTGACGGACCCCCTTTTTTTTTACGCTTTGGTATTAAGTACTGTGACTGACGTACCTTTGCTGTGTTTACCTGCAGGATGAGGGGCTTTTGGCTTGGAAAGCCTAAAAGATGAAGACTCGGGGATCGCTCGAGGCTGTAGTGGAGCTGTGGCAGCAGTTACCGGACATCTCTATGGGGGGCAGGCCGAGCCCTAAGAGGTTGGTGTATGCTTCCGGCTTGGGCGTGTTTGTGGAGAACTTGGCCGGGATTTCTGATACGAGGAAGAACAAGAGTATCTTCCTGGGTTTGTCTGAGTATTGGTGGGATACCACCCACACCTTCCATCTGAGCTGGGGCGAGGTGACGGTGACGCCCACCGATTTTGCTGCTATCACCGGGCTTTCCTTCAAAGGAGGGCTAGTGCGGTGGAGGGATAGGATAGCCGAGTACGTGCTGGCAGAGCTATTGGGCTTTGCGCCTCTTCCTCACAGGGGCCTAGGCATGTTGTACAGCGATGTGGAGATGAGGATTACGGCAAGTATTGGGGCCTATTGCCGTGGTACCGGCCTGGTGACGGCGGATCAGTTGGCACGCTCCTTTCTGTGGTTTGCCCTTTCCGAGACTCTGTTCTCGAACCACGCGACTACGGCTCCTTTTGCTCTGCTGGAGAGCTTGATTGATTTGGAGAGAGTCTGCGATATAGCTTGGGGCGAGGCGGGCCTGGCCGAGCTTTACTTCTCCTTGGACCGGTTTAGCCGGGGCGTGGCCAGTTCTTTGGCCTGCTTTGATTTTGCTTTGGAGGTATGAGTTTATTGCTGTTTTTGATTTAGCAACTTATCATTTCTCCGTTTTCTCTTGCACTGAGCCTTTTCTGCTTTTGTCGCAGGTGTGGTTCTACGAGATCTTTCGGTGCTTCCCGTGGGATCGAGATGATGGGGCCATAGCGGCCTATCCTGCTATGTTGGGCTGGGCCCATCCGGCGAGGAGGAGGAGGACCAGTAGGGGGAAGCTCACCATTACCTACGGGGAGGTGCAGGAGCATCTGGGGAGAGATAGCCCGGAGGCGTTTGCTTTGTACCCCTGGGCTCGGTATGAGGCTGATGAGTTTGAGGGTGCTCCCGTGGTGACGGCGCAGCGGAAGATGCTGAGGGGCCTGACCTGTGACATCATGTACTTGTGAGAGAGGGTCTTTTGGCAGCATGGCCCGGGTATGCTCCCCCTGGCTCTGAGGGACCCGCCTTTTGGGATGATGGATTCCCGAGATATGGACGTGCTGGAGTTTGAGAGGTATCTGGACGGCGTGAGTGCCGATGAGTTTGTCTTGTTTGGAGAGGAGTATGGGACCTTCGTGAGGAGGAAGTTGAGGACGCCACAAGTGTTGGCGAGGGAGAGGGAGGTTGGCCCGCCAGGTCCCCCAGAGGTTCCGGTGCCTGGGCCGGATTTTACATATGTTCGCGGGGATTCCTCGAGGCGGAGGGTGTCGGTACCCGTCCCCGAGCAGGCTCCTGCTGCTTACAGGGTTGATCCTGATATGCCGGTGAGTGTGCTTACTCTTTTCCGTCTTAGCATCTTTTCTGTATTTTTCTCTTTTGTATGCCTGTATTTCGTTGGCTGAGCTTTTCTTTTGCTGTTTGTTTGTGCAGGTCTCTGGGAGAGCCTATGATACGCTGACCCGCCATTATGTGGCGATGCGGTCCTTCGTGAAGAAGATGGCGGGGAAGATGTCTTACCGGTCTTCGCGGCGTGTGCCGGCGTACGAGCCGATGCCTTCAAGGCATTCTGTGGACGTTCCCCCACCGAGAGCCGAGCCAGAGCCACAGCAGGAGGGACCTTCGCGGGGGCGGCATAGCATGGATGTTGGGACGTCTTCGGGAGTCCAGAGGCCGCCGGTCTTTCACCAGTTCTGGCCATCGCAGGAGGCACCGGGAGAAAGTTCGTCAGAGCCTGCCTATTTCTACCCTTTTGTCGGGTTTGATCCCTCTGAGTATCTTGAGTACCTACCCCAGGAGGGGTTCAGTATTCTGACGATGAGGATGTGGCTGGCGGGTTTGCCGGGGTGCTCGACTTCTCTCTTGAGGATGTTGGTGATGATGATGATGCTGAAGAGTCAGATTAGGGTTCATTTGGTTTCCCTCTTTCCATATCTTCTTTTTTTTTTGTTTAGCAACAGACATTGTACCTGTAATAAAACATTTGCATTTGTATCGCAAAGCATTTTATTCTAAGATGTAATGTCGTCTTTGTGATTCCCGGGAATTGTCCTAGGAATTGTTGCTAGTTTATTATTTGTGCATGCCACATGAGCTGGGAGAGCGTTTGTGGGTAGTGTACGCTTGCCGGAAATGGCTTTGGCCAGAGTTTGGGCAGTTTGGAGCAAGGTCCTGCTGGGAACAGTGGTTGTTATGCTGTTTGCTGGAAAAGTGGGACCTGGTTGCAACAAGGTCCGTACGGACCAACATGGGGTGCAAAGAGGTCCGTAAGGATCACCTTTGCTTTTGGGAAGGGATAAATGCTTTCCGGATGTCTGGACTTCCCCACTCCCCATTTGCAGCCATTTTCAAGCTTTCTTTCCCATTTTCTCTAGGAACCTCCATTTTTGCCATGGATTCTTCGTACGTTCCATGAATTTTGCCAAGGCATTCGCAGGAGCGGCAAGCACACTTCCTTGAGCGGCTGAAAATGTGGATGCAACGCCGTAGAGGCATCAGAGGCGGGCTTTCGAGGTAAGGTTTCGACTTTGCTCGGTTTGGTCCCTTAAGGAGTTGGTTCCTGATTGGGAGTTGTTGCGGGCTGCCGCGATGTTTTGGGATGTTAGGAGGCATGTGTATTGCTTCTCCTTCAATGAGGTAGTGCCCACCTTTGAGGATTTTCGGGCTTTGATTGGAGGATCGGAGGTGGAGGCCATCTCGCTTCTTTTGATTGGTGGTGCTGCTGTGAGCGTGAAACTTGCGGGCTTTCTTCGGACTTCGTTGGGAGAAGTGCAGGGCATGATCCTTGATTCGGGTCATATTGATATTTCTGCGCTGCCGGAGCGGTTCATGATTGATGATGAGAGTGATGTCTCGTGGGATGCATTTGCCTTGTGCGTGATAGCAACGCTTTTCATGGTCAGCTCCCTTGGGGTTTGCGATGGTGCTTTGCTAGATGTGGTTGGGCACTGCAGAGCTGGAGAGGATATTGTCCCGTTGGTGCTAGGGGAGACTCTTCAAGGTATCGACCGTCTGGCGACTGGGGATCGATTCATGAGAGGGGGAAGCCCCATTTTGCTCACCTTGTGGCTGCAAGAGAGACTTCAGGCCATGCCCGAGGCTCCGACGTCGTTTAGCCCGTGGTCATTTGCTCAGCGACCTCTTGTGTTGGATATGGATCAGTCTGCCTGGGAGAGATGGATGGCACGGCTTGGTACGCATCAGATCCGTTGGTGAGTTCCGCACTGGGGGATTGAGACTAGGAGGGCCTTTCAGGAAGGGTCCTATGTTGTCAGAGTTCCAGGTTTGTCTTGGTCCTCTTTCTATATTCCGTTACTTGTTTCCCGGCAGTTCGGGATGAAGCAGGAGCCTTTGTTGGGCTGGGATGACCTTGCGACTGCGGAGGTATCTCCTCTTTGTATGGCCGCTCCAGGTGCTTTTTCGTATTTTCTGAGGGTATGGAAGTATTCCGCTTTCCCTCCTGTGGTTCTCCTTAGACGTCGGGAGAGTGTCATATTGACCACCCAGTACCTGGCCTGGTACGAGCAGCGTGTTGGGCAGTCCCAAGTGGCTTTGGGGAACAGGCGTGGAGCAATTCTGGGACCCGGTTGTCGTAGTAGCTATTGCCTTAGGAGTGCCGAAGCCTGGTCTGACCCTCAGGATGTCACGGGAGACGCTTTATTTGACTACGAGACCAGAGTTGACCGAGTGACGGAGAGAGGTCCTCTTTTGCAGACTCGCAGGGAGGAGATCCGAGCCGAAGCACGGGCAAATGAAGCCCTGAGAGCTGCTGGATTGTTTGACTCTACGGGGAGGACCCCTAATCTCGGACTGAGAGACGCAGAGCTGGCTCGCGTGGAGCGGAAGAAGACTCGCCGGGGACGAGGGAAGAATGGCGAGGGGACAAGCGCAGATGGCGTGGAATGACCTCCTAGGTATCCATTCATTGCATTGTAAACACATTATTTGTTAAATGTATTAAGCTATCTTTTAGCATGTTGTGAACTTGAGAGTAGACCGTGCTTGAACTCATCAAGAAATGTTGTAACCGTTAGTGATTTGTGATTTACTTTTAAAGCTTTGTCGAGACGCAAGATCTCTTATTCGCTTTTTGTTTCTTTTGTGAACCTTGGCGGCGTCCAGCTTTGGACCTTTCTGTTGTATTTGGGGACTGAAGCAGCCTGGGCCTTGACGGCAATCCCTTTTGCTTGGGCTTTTGTGTTTGGATGGGAGGTTGGATGATCCCTTGACAAGTCATTTTGACGGTCTTTTCCGTAGCTTCCTTGCCTCTTGTTGGCGTCGGGCTCTTGACCTCATTTTTGCAGCTTCTGTTTGAGCTTTTTTTTTTTTTGTGAGCCCTTGCTCGAGCTCTCTTTTTTTTTTTGAAGCGCGTGAGGGCGAAGACAAGCCCCTGGCTTGGAAGCAGACATGGGTCAGTCGTTTGATGCTGAGTGACCTTTTGATGTCCTTTGATGTTGCCGCCGTTGTTTTGATTTGGTCAAGGTGACGGTGGGGGCATGCTCTTGGAAAGTGTGCAGCTTGATGGAGGTCTTGATTGACATTCAAACTTTTGACTTTTTTGTGTGTTTTTAGACCGGACCAATTAAGGTTGCCTACGTTCCCCCGGACTAGAGGGCTCAGGTCTGCGTAGATCGACACTACATGGAGTGCCAAGAGATGCACAGTTGTTCTTCTTTAGGCGAAGTATCTGCGAAGTTTGCTTCCGTTGACTGGATTCATGGAGGGATTGCCGTCTAGGTCTGTCAGCTTCATGGCACCTCCGGAGAAGATCTTTTGAACCACGAAAGGGCCGATCCATGTTGGTTCCCATTTTCCCAGTGGGTTGGTTCGAGTGGGAGGCTTTTCTTTGAGTACCAGATCGCCTTCCCTGATGTCTCGGGACTTGACTTTCTTGTCGAAAGCTCTAGCCATCCTGCTTTGGTAGGCTCGGACTAGGGATGGCAATCGGATCAGATCTGCTCGGATCGGCCCTAATCCGAATCCGATCCGAACAAAGTAAGACCTGATCCGAATCCGATCCGAATGTTTAGGATTCGAGCTCCGATCCGATCCGAGGCATTTCAAAAAAAAATGTCGAAGGCAGTGAGATAGCGGGCATTCAACAATGATCTACAAATAATTTTCTAAAAACAATGATCTACAAATTAAATTAATAGAGGCTAACTGAAGTTAACAAAAGTTAAAAAGTACATCTTTCTTACGTGCGTGGATGTTGCAAATTCGGCCACACAACTTTCAAAAGGAGAGCCGAAAGTAAATTCGCCGGAGTTTGGATGGATTAGCCGCCGATTGATGGATCTGGGGGAGATGGATTCGCCGGAGAAGGAGGTGAGGTGCCATCACAAGAGAAGGAATAGACGATCCGGAGAGAGGCGCAGGGAGGAGAGGAGGTCGCTGGTGGCTGGAGAGTGAGAGGAAGAACGGTGCGGCGTCGGCGTAAGGGGCTGGGGGAGTGAGCGGCGCAGAGCTCGGAGAGAGAGAGAGAGAGGGGCGTTGGTTGGACTGGGTTGGAATGAATGAAATAGGTAGATTTTTCTTTATATATTAAGACTTAAATGTAAATTTAACAAAATGTGAGGGGTATAATTGAAAATCAAAACCCTAATAAAACGGATCGGATCGAATCCCGGGTCGAATGCATTTCGGATCGGATCGGATCATAACATAAACCGAACCCGATCCGAAATCCGATCGGATCGGGAAAATTTCTGCCAAATCCGAATTTTTCGGATCGGATCGCCTTCGAAACGGATCGGGTTCGGTAAAATTGTCATCCCTAGCTCAAACGTGTTCCATGGCCTTTAGTCGTCGCTCGTCTAGCAGAGCCAATTCGTCGTGTCGGCTTCGGAGCCATTCGACTTCGTTGACGTCATTTTCCAGCAGCACTCGGAGTGAGAGAATTTCCAATTCAATGGGGAGGACTGCTTCCATCCCATATGTTAGGGCGAATGGAGTTTCTCCCGTGGGTACATTTCGACGACCGATGTTCGGTAGCCCCAAAGTGCAAGGTGCGGCTTCTCGGGCCAATCTCGTCCTCGGGTGGTCATTTTTCGGATGATCCGTTCGAGAGTCTTGTTTCTTTGCTTACGGCGCCATTTGTTTGTGGCCGGTAGGGAGAAGACTTGTGGCGTGTGATCTTGGGTCGGCCCAGGCGATGCAGCTCGCATTCCCCTTCGAAGTGTGAGTCGTTGTCTGATATGACCTCGTTCGGGATGCCGTATCGGCAGATGATGTTTTCCTTGAGGAAATGCGCGACCTTCTTGGAGGTAAGTACCTTGTAAGACTTGGCTTCGACCCATTTGGTGAAGTAGTCGATGGCTACCAAGATGAATACGTGGCCGTTGCTACAGTGGCGGAGCGATTTTCCCGATGACGTCAATTCCCCATGTGGCGAAGGGCCAGGGCGTAGTCATGCAGTAGAGATCGTGAGGAGGTAGATGATTGAGGTTGGAGAACCGTTGACACTTGTCGCAGCTTCGGACAAAGTGGATGCAGTCTGCCTCCATGGAGATCCAGTAGTAGCTCATTCGAAGATTGATTTGCATCAGGGCTCTGGCGTTCATGTGGGGACCGCAAGTCCCATTGTGGACTTCGTTCATGAGCTTGCTTGCTTCTTCCTGGCTGATGCAGCGTAGGAGTGGTCCTTGGTAGCGTTTCTTGTACATCATGTCCCCAAGGATGACAAAGTGAGAGGCGAGGCGTTTTAGGGCCATGATGCTCTTGGCTTTGACCCCTTCCCTGCGTTGACCTTCCTCGTTCATGCAGGCGGTTTCCCCATTTTTGAGGTATTGGAAGATCCGGTTGTGCTGGTGAGGAGGCTTCTGACTTGTGTCTCTTTGGCTCTTCAGCAGTTCCCAAATTCACTTTGGTTAAAACCTCCTCGGCAGCTTGGGCCCGGTTTTTCTCTCGTTTGACAACATGCTTAAATGTTTGCTTGATGAATTTATTCAATTAATGTGATTGCTTCTTTGTTTAGATGAATTGTGATTAGCTGCTTGTGTGTTGGTTAATTCATCATTTGTTAAAGATGCAATGAGAGGATTTTTAGAAAGGTCGGACCTTTTATTGAAAGCATAAAGATCGTACATTGTTGACTATGGACTGCGATCTTAGGCGTAGAGCCGTCGGATGACTCGAAAGACATGAATTCACAGACAACACGACTCGAAGCTAGACTATAGGCGACGAGGATTGGACCGAGCTTCATTACTCTTGGCGTAGCTCTAGAGGGAGTGGCGATGGCTTTGGTGGCCAATCTTCAGTTGGCATGGATCCTGGAGGATAGCTTGCATGTGGTTCAATTTCAAACCAGATCGCGGAGGTTTTTGGTTGCTCTCCTGATGATGTCCCTCCATTAGTGTTGTTACCAGTCCTTGGGGGTCCTTGATGATAGAAGTCGTTGAGAGCTACTTCCAGGAGGGCGAAGCATTCGGCGGTCGGAGTTGATTCTTGCGATGTTGATCATTTTCATAGAATCTTCCTCTTTATCTGGGATCCTTGCTTGGACAACATTTACAATGTCTGACTCGAGGGGGCATGCTATCTCTCCTTCCCTGATTAGGCTTTGGAGGAGGTTGCGCCACTGTTCATCTAGGTCAGACACCGGGATGTTGAATTGGACTATGCTGTGATGGTTGTCCCCGTGAGATCCGAGAGTGTCAGCCAGAGGGTTGTCCTGTACCAGTGGGTCGGTGATGAGCCAGTTTGCAAGAGGGTTTTCGGTGAAGTAGGGGTCTACTCCTCGATCAATCTCCATCTGGGTGTCCATCTCTTGATCCTCTCTTAAGCATTCTTCGCAGTCGCATATGTCGGAGTTGTCGTCTTGACCCATGAGCTCTTTGATTTCTAGCTCGTCGCGGCTTAGAGCGTGGATGTAGGGATCCACTTCGTAGCGGGACAGGACTGGAGACTCATCTCCAAAAGAGTATTCGGTCATGTCGGGACCTTCTTCTGGGTCGTAGCTTGATGGCCAAGCGCTTGCCATTATGCTGCCTTCGCGGATTACCTCGAGCATTCCCTTGGCGTTGATGAATTTCACGCATCGGTGAAGAGTAGACGATACTGCCTTCATCTGATGTATCCAAAGTCGTCCCAGCAGGGCAGAGAAGGTTGGTTTGATCTCCACGACTTGGAACTCTACCGACTCTAGTTGTGCATCGAATTGGATCCTCAGATTGATGACTCCTACGATTGGTCGTGGAGTGGAGTCATAGGCTCGGATTATCCGGGGCGAAGGTCTTATCAGGGAGCGGTCGATACGGAGTCGTTTCAATGTGCTCAAGGCGATGATGTTGACTGCGGAGCCGTTATCAATCAAGACGTTCGGGAGGAAGAACATCTCTATTTTTATGAGGATGAGGAGAGCCTCATTGTGTCTGTTTTCACATATCGGTAAGTCATCGTCTGTGAAGGCTAAACCGCTTCCCGTGCTGCCATTTGATTCAGTCTCCTCTGGGGAGCGTTCGATCCATCCATTGGTGTGCCTTGGTCGGGGTAAAGATCGTAGGGAGACAGTTGCCCTTAGGCGTTCTTGTCTGGATTCCCGGTCACGAGACCGTTTGACTCTGGTTTCACGTTCTCAGTCATAGCAGGATAGCATGCTGACGGTTTCAGAAATTGCATAAACGAGCAGAAGTCATGATAAAAGGTGCAGGTCTCGGAAGAGACACAGTATTACGAGCTATTCTTTATCTGATTTCAAATTAGATCCTTAAATCAGAAGTAAAGTGGAAAGAATCTGCCGGAGTAATTTAAATGGAGTTACCCGGAGGGGCCTGCTCTCGCTTGGAGTTTCGTCGAAGGCTATCGAGTTCACCCTGTCGTTTCGGGGGAATGGATTTCCGATGGTATTGGGGCCACGAGGGCGTTCCAACTTTCCCTCTTCGATTAGCCCCTGGACCACCTGCTTTAGCACGAAGCAATTATCAGTGGTGTGGCCGGGGTAGTTGTGGAAGGCGCAGTGCTTGCTCATATCCATGTTGGGCTTGGGAGTCTTTGGTTGGAAATTCTCGAGAGGCTTGAGGAGATTTCGCTTCACCAATGCTTCAAATACTTGGCCCAGAGGCATTCCGAGATTGTCAAAATGCTGGAATTGTGGGAAGCGAGGGGGATTATTATTCCTTGGGGCTGCTTGATCGCGGTTTACTTGAGCTCCGTTCTGGATGTAGTGTACCATTCCAGCCGCTTCCTTTCCTTTGTTCGGGACAGGTGTTGAAGTTGACAGGTTTGTCCGATAGCGGTAAGACGAAGCAGGGGTTGCTGTTGTCTTCTGAAGACTCAGGGTCTTCTCGAACTTGGTTCTGGCGTTGATCATGATACGGAGATCTGGATAGAAGTGATGGCTGATCAAGGTCCTCAGAGATGGTTTGAGACAGGAATGGAAGATGTCCATTTGCTCTTCTTTGGAAAGCGGATCCATTATCTCGCTAAGCTTCCATTTCCATCTTTTGTAGAACTCGCCTACTGGTTCGTTATCCTTTTGTTCGGTGGCTTGCGGATCGTGGCGGTTTGTCTCCCGCTCAGGTTGGCGCGGTACTTCTCCGGGAAGATCTCGGCGATTTGGTCCCATGTGGAGCGGTTTTACGCCTTTACGTTGAGGAACCACCTTAGCGCGTGGATTTGAGAGAATCTTTGAAAGTGATCCGCCATCTGTTGAGGGGTTGCCCCTTTGTCTCTCATTCCCAAGACATAAGTGTCGATGTGGGTTTTTGGGCATTCTGTCCCGTCAAACTTTTCCATTTCCGGCATCCTGAATTTTGGAGGAAGTGGGACCACTTTGCTTGGATCAGTAGGCAGGAGGGAGTCCTTAGAGAAGCGCTAGCTTGCCTTGCATGTCCTTCATTTGCTCGATCAGCCAAGCCATGTGGGGATCGGCAGGTTGAGGCGGATTGCCATTTTCGCGGATGGAAACCGAAGATGGAGGTGGATTGGCTGATGGGATCGCCATTCGGGAGTCTTGGGGAGGTAGTTGAGTATATACCAACCCATACCCTGGAGTGTTGAAGTTAAGGGCGTGATTGCCCAGTCCGCTAAGGGGTTGTGTTTGGGAAGGCTGAGGGAAATGTTTCATTAGCCCCAGTGGCGGGACTAGCGGGTGGCGAGGCTTGAGATGTCGGGATATCCGCTTGAAATGCTGTCCCGGCTAAGCATGGGGTTTTGGTTATGGGCTGCGAGGCTCGCTATAGAGGCGAGAGGATTGAATCACAGGGGATATCGAGATGCATTGGGATACGCGAAGCGAGCACGTATGTGTCTTTGTTGATACCGAGCTTGGTGTGCGGGCCGGGAAGCGGCTGTCTTGAGCGGGCATGTCGGAGGCTTGGCCCGATGCTGAGTGAAGCTTTGAGCGTGAGCCCGCTGCGTTCTTTGGGATCTCGTAGCTTGGCGGAGCGGGACCCTGCGATAGCTTTGGAACAGGGGAGCCGATATTTCTTCGTCTTCTATGAGAACGAAGGTTCCATCGAGGTTAGGGCCTTTGCAACGGTTCCTCGAAGACGCGGGGTGTCTACGATCCGAGCTTCTTTGCTCTTCTTGGCGCTTCTTGATAGTTTCGAAGGCTCGCGGCACCTCCTCCATTGTACGAAGGTTCCTTAGTGGCGGGGTTCCGTTTCCCTCAATGTTTTCTGTTGATCCTGTCATGGGGGAGTAGCGGATGGTGCGGGCCGATTAAAGCTGGAAGAGCATCGAACCTTGTGACCTCGATACGAAAAGGCGGCTCCCGGGTATTCTCGGCCACTCTCGGTTATTTGGAGGGGGGTGACGGGCAAGGTTTAGACACGGGAAGGCCGTTCGGGGTAAAAGGGGGAAAGCTCACGTGACATGCGGTTTCCGCTTCTTTTATTTTTTTGTTGTTTTAATTTACTTAAAACGTATTTTCTCAGAGTCCTAGGTAGGTTGGAAAAGATCGCTCTTCTTTTTTGCAACTATGCTAGATCTTGGGTCAGTGGAGACCATCTGTGCGGCTATAAGCCCCTCGTTTTGCACCTGTATTTCGACATCCCAGGGTGGACAGCCCCGGGCGAGGGTCCTATAGGGCAAGCGATTTCCACTGGCCTAAAAGAAAAATAGAACCTAAGGACTGAGCCTGTCATGTTCGTTTTAATGCGCTAGCCATGTGAATAGTGAGCCGAGCCGGCACCTAAGTCAAGATCGGGTCAAGAGTTCGGCATGACCTCTCTTTACCTTACTTGCGCAAGGGATCTGTGACGTTAGGCGTTGGCTGGGTCATATCGTCATGGCTGACGTATTAAAGGCTTGATGACATGGTGTCATGTGGGCATGGATGTATATCCGGAACGGAACATCGTCTGGTTTTAGCTTCGGAAATCAAGATCAGGTCAAGATTTTAGCATGACCTTTCATCGATTTGCTTGCGCAAGGGATCTTGAGTTCCGAGATTCGACTCAGAAAATGGCCGGCATGGGATATGTATCCAGGCTGTATGACACGGACTGGGTAAAAAACCAACCGAATCTGGACAGAGTGTGACTCAAGACTCAAACTTGCAGGGTTGACGCTTGGCAAGGATGGGATGTTTGGGATGATCCCGTGCGCGTTCGAGAGGCGTAGGAAGGCCAAACGAACTGCAACTAAAACCACCCCGGGTTAAGGATTGTAGTGTGCAGTGTATCCGAGGCAGCAGTGCGCGTAGCGTGCGGTGTAACCGAGGCAGCAGTGCGAGTAGTGTGCAGTCTCTAAAATTCTTTTTTCTGAGTAAAACAGAAGTTTTTTGAAGAATTTTAAATATATGTACACAGATGTATATTGATGCATTTTTTTTTTGTATTTTTTTTTTGTAAAATAAAAAAAAAGTAAAGCACATGCACACACACACAATAGTTAAAGAAAGGGGTAAAATGAAAGTTTGACCCTCATTATTGTTTTAAAAATCTTTTGTTTTGTTTAAAAGTTTTTAAAACAAAATGTCCCCAGCGGAGTCGCCAACTGAAATTACCCGGGATCCGGCTCGCGCGCGGGGGCCCCCGGCATCTCGCTTTTGTCGCTTCAGGAAGTCGCCCGAATACGATAGGCAGCACGATCGCGCCCCGGCATCTGGCTTATTCCGTTTAGAGGTTGGAGGTGTCTCGCTGTGTTTTTGCTTGTAGAGTCGCCACGCCGTTTTTATTAAGCCCAAAACATTGAAAACGGGCATCAGTTTAAAAATAAACTGTTTTTGTTGTGTGATGAGATTTTTGAGTTCGGAGGTCAGATGACTCCTCGGGAAGAGAATATTAGAATATTAGAGCTCACACGAGTCGCCTCGTAAAAACGAGTCTTTCGGTACCCCTTTTATTCTTTAAACTGTTGTGTGTGTGTATGTGCTTTTTAAAAATGCATGTTGTATCGGATGTCTGCATTGCACACTGCTTTATTGAAATGTATTGAAATAGTGTAGGAAGGAAGCCTTACCAATGTTGGTTCGTGTCTGTCTTCCGCGGGGGAATAGTGTTTGAGGATGGAATAGTGTTCCGGGACGGACCGGGATTGCCTCGGGATGAGCCGGTTGTCTGCGGACAGAGTTTCGGCGTGCGTTGGGATCGCAGGGATCGTTCGGGCAGAGTTTCGGCGTGCGTTGGGATCGCAGGGATCACTCGGGCAGAGGTTCGGCGTGCGTTGGGATCGTCGATTGGATTCGGGCAGAGGTTCGGCGTGGGCCGAAATCGCCGGTTTGACTCGGAAAGAGCTGGGTACTTGACATACTTACCCTAGATGCTTGACACATCTATTTGATGACGATCCACCTGTAAGGGCGCTGAATCGGGCAGAGGTTCGGCGTGCGTTGTAGATGCTTGACACACCTACTTGGTGACGATCCACCTGTAAGGGCGCTGAATCGGGCTTTTGATGGTGAGTACTTGACATACTTACCCTAGATGCTTGACACATCTATTTGATGACGATCCACCTGTAAGGGCGCTGAATCGGGCTTTTTTGTTGGTGAGTACTTGACATACTTACCCTAGATGCTTGACACATCTATTTGATGACGATCCACCTGTAAGGGCGCTGAATCGGGCTTTTTTTTTTGTTGGAATATGCTTGACGCATGGCACTTGAAGTGACGGTTGCTTGACGCGATGGATGCTTGATGCTTTGGTTTGCTTGACGCGATGGTTGCTTGACGCTATGGTTGCTTAACGCAATGGATGCTTGACGCTTGAAGAGATGCTCGACGCACTTAATTGGATATATTGACATATGGGGAGGTAGATGGTAGGCGAAATCCAAACACTCAATGTGTTTTATCTGAAAGTAGGCACTTGACGTGCTTTTAGGCACTTTAATTCCTGCAAGAGGGTTAGTGAAAGCATTTGCATAACAACATACATTCACTTAAGCATTTGTTTGTTCAAGATGATCAATGTGCACTCGACTCCAAGAATCAGCGGGGAGAATGAGTTCTATTATGTGAGATTGAAAATTGTTTGTGTGACTTAGATTTTGGTTCTAGAAGACCAACTCGTGAGGTCCATCTAAAGATCGAATGAGACAATCGTCTAATAGGATTCCGTTGAGATAACCGAAGTTCAACACTAAGGTTCGAGATGGTTCGAGGATTTTTCCATTGTCGTAGGACTTTTTTCATTGTCAAGCCCCAAGTTTCTCATGTGATGATCATTGACTGAACAAGGTCTAAACCACTCCAATGGCTATTGCTATGTAGAACTTATGTTGTCTAATCCAAAGCACGTATTTTCCAAGGCTTCTCTCGACACCAAGCCCCAAGACTTCTTGTATGTTGTAGATGACTTCGTGAACAGGCTTGTGAGGCTGCATGAATTGAAGAAGGATCCCCTCCTTTTTCCCTTTGATTTTTTTTGTGACGCACCCTGGTTTTTGCCTAGACCGCCCTTTCGGGTTTTCAATCTAGCGGGCATCTCTTTTGCGTCTTTTGTTTTTGTGCTCTAACTTTTGCCTAGGCCGCTCTTTACGAGTTTTCAACCTAGCGAGCCATTTTTTTTTTGAAAAGTATGTGTACTCGAAGAGAAATCAGTTGGAAGAATCTCATTAAGGAGAAAGATGAGATCTCGAGTTTAGTTGAGGAGAGACGGACTCTATTTTTTGGAAGATGATCCAAGCATTGACTCTTTTGGGGGAGTGTATTCTCTAATGATGAGAGTGAGAAGCGTAGAGGAGAGCCCCTAATGCAGATTTGATTAGTCTTGAGAGTTTGAGTAGAGATTGACTGGGGGAGGAAAGGTTCGGAAGCCCCAGTTTTGATGCTTGGATTTCAAGAGTGTGTATGAGAATGGCTAAGAGGAAGCCCCTAGACTCAACAAAGAACGCTACATGGCTCTAAGGTCTAGAAAAGTTGTTCTACTTTTAATGGACCTTACATCATCTAGAAATTTCTTAACGAGTTTGAAAAGAAAGCCAATCATTAGTATGACTTAAGGCTAAACATTTTTCTTTATGGATTGATGTTGAAAGTCTTCTTCATTTGTGTTGCCATTCGGGCTTCATTGTAAGAGGATGTTGAGGGATCCTCTTTTCTTCATTGATATCACTTGACTCTTCTTCTTTGCGGGAGAGTCCTTCTTGCTTTTGTTGAAATTTCATCCTTGTTGTGGGGCGATGAAGGCTTGAGAGTTTTTCTCTCTTTTTTTTTTTTTTTTTTTTTTTTTTTTTTTTTTTTGATGCTCTATTTTTTCCTAGGACAATTTGAGGAGTTTCGACCTATCGAGCTTTTTACTTTTTTTTTTCTCTCAAAGCCTTGAATTGAGTAGCCCCACTCTTCTTGGGATGAATGTTGATAGCAGCGCCTTTGGCTTCCTTCGTTTGTTGATCTTCGACTTTCAGCAGGAGTAATGTTTAGCCTTAAGCCTTCTAATGATAGTTTTCATTTCAAACTTGTTTAGAAGTTTCTATTTTTCGTGATGATTTAAGGAATGAGGGTCCACTATTCAACATAGATCAAATGATATTCATAAAGAAAAACAACTCTTGGGAAAGTGTTTAGGATAAAGAGATAACTTTTATTGATAAGAAAATTTGAAACAGACTCGATAGTTCACTTGACACAAACTAGAAAGGATAGAGATGGACTAGAATGACAGAACGACTCTTCGAGAACATACTAGGAAGTTTACCTAATCTATATTTTTTTTTCTTTTCTTTTTTTTTTCAAAGGAAAAAGGGAGAGGACAATCGGAGCCCCAAGGCGGTGATGCTTCAGTTGATCTTGCCGGCTTCATACAAGTCTTGGATGGCATCCCTCAAATTGTAGCAATTGTTGGTGTCATGACCACTAAACTGATGGTAATCGCAAAATTTGTTGTGGTCCCAATCTTCTCTCATTTTCTTAGGATGATAGTCTTCCATTGGCTTCAGTTTTCCTTGGCCTACTAGATCATCGAACATTTCCTTAAGAGTAGCCCCACCAAAATCATGATAGGTACGACCGGTGCTCCCCTTTGTTGGATGATTCTCCTTTTCTGAATTCTTTCTAAGACGGATCAATTCATCGATTCTAAGGCCCGATTTATGGAGTTCGACGAAACTAGGGAAGTAATTGCCGGCAAGCTTCTCTTGGTACTCTTCGCGGAGACATTGAAGTAGGATATGAATTTGTTCGTCTAGGCTTGGCCTATCAACGATTTCAATCAGTTTGGTCCTCCATCTTTTGACGAAGTCTGCGAATGATTCATTTGAGAGTTGCTTGGTTTGCTCGAGGTCTCTCCTAGTAGTACGGTAGGTAGTGTTGTCCTCAAAATGTTCTTGGAAGGCACGACTAGCAAGTGGCCAATCGAGCCTTGTGGAGAGTGGAAGATTCATGTACCAATCTCTAGCGGCACCATCAAGGGTTTGAGGGAAGCATTGAACTAGCAAGTTGTCATCGACACCCATAGATAGCATGGCCCAAGAGTAGGTTTCCAGATGGATTTTTGGACAAGTAGTGCCATTAAATTTGGCAATGTCAGGTGTCTTGTATTTTCTAGGAAGCTTTGACATGGATTGACGAAGGGTGTCATAGTCAATAGAGAGCGAGGCTCCCTTACTCACATCGAGGGATGCAAGTTTCTTTTCTAACATTGCCATGGTAAGGGGTTCATCCTTGCTTTCTTTCTCGGAAGCATAGCTCTCATTGTCAGAGGAGGAAGATGATGAGCTAGACTCATACACCTTTTTCTTGTGCTTGCGGTGCCTTTTAGCTTTCTTAGTGTATGATACTTCGCCATCGGAAGAGGACTCATTCTCTTTCTTCTTTGAGCTTAATTCGGCCAATTGTAGTTTCATGGCTTGGAGTTCATCAGCCATGGCTTTCATTTCCCCGGCTTGAATTCTTCTTTCAAGTTCTAATCGGGCCTCCATTTCATCGGATTGGGCTTGTATCATTTCTTCATATCGAGTCCTTTGATCCCAATTTCTTTCTTGAGTGCTTCAGAATTCATCGTGTCGGAAGAAAATTGAAATGCTACCGTTGAAGAGGTAAGGGAGCTTGACGACCTTAGAGATGAACTAGAGATATCCCAACGAAACGTCTTTTAGAATATTAGCCCCAAACGATCCTAGATGGAGAAAAGGATGATGGTTAAAATTACCTCACGAGTGATTTTTTTTTTGAAGTTTTATTTTTATTAGAGACGGAGTTTTGACTCAAGGAGGGAGCGCACATCGATCATCAATTACAAACACAGATTCTGCAAATAATATCTCGTGCGGGAGTAGGTAATCTCGCACGAGATAACCATTCGGAGAGATGGATTTTATTCCTTTTTATTTCCTAAATTCATGGTCGGACGGACAAAGGTCCGTTTTCTATCTAGTATCCTAGGTAAATCTTACAGGTATACATAATTCGAACCAACCCTAGGGACTTGGTAATTGATCATTCTTTGTAGAGTAAAGCCACGTAAAATTGACCGGAAGGATATCTTTTCTTTAAAGGGACTTCCGAAAGGGTCATTCCGAAGGGACATTTCCGAAGGGACTTTGTTTTTCCGAAGGGATTTTTCCGAATCCTTTCTCGATAGTCAATTTTACATTAGCTTTATTTTGGTCAAAGACAAGGAAGATTACCAAGTCAAAACCGACCGGTCACGGAGTGTTCCTAGAAAGACAATCTACATGATATGTGGCGATGCAGGGCTGGAAGGCTAGGCTCCCCGCGATATGACAATCTAGGTGGATTGAATACGCGGAGTGGGATGATCCAACTTCGGAGAGACCGGCGACTAGGTGGTTACCGTCATCCGTCCTTAGTGTGGGTCCCGGGTTAATCGGGGTATGTAGTGCAATGACAGATATAAATGAGTGCGCGTGTGTGATAGTCAATCTAGGTGATAGATAAAATAGAGAGTTTTTTTTGAAAATCAAAAGGAAAACAGATAGTGGCCGCACCAAGTGGTTGCCTACGTTTCTCCCAAATTAGGAAGACTCAGGCCGTCGTAGTTCCACATAAAGAGAGAGAAAGAGAGATAAATAATTCAATTTACAACTCCCGAATCCCCAATGGACCGGACTTTAATTAAATAAAACCCAATCGCACGCAGTTCATAAATAGTAATCAATTATTTAAAGGAAACGAAGGTTCGAGTTCTACACCTTAAGGGAGGCCTTAAGATGCGGGAACTCTGCAGATAATGAATTCGGGGATCCCCCTTGCATGTTCGGCTCTCGTCTTGGATTACGAGCTAAACAGAGAAACCGAGAAAACAACATTGGGAGGCCATATCTCGCGCGGGATATGATATCTCGTGCGAGATATGCCTCATCTGAGAGCAGAAAATTCGAATTTAAATTTTTTTTTTTTTGAAAACCTCTCTTTTAATTTTGACGCAAGTTTAAGCCTCTTAATTTTAAGTCCCCAGCGGAGTCGCCACTGTAGCGTTGTGAGAAAATTTCATCTTTTCATCTTTTTGAGTCGCCACCTATATTATTCGATTGGAAACATAGGAAAACCATTTTGAAAGAGATTTGGGTTCGGGGCTTAGGTTATGAAATGGGTAGGTTTAGAAGGCATCCATTTCACCCAATCCGGAGATCGGTCTTGCTAAAGAAAAGAGAGGTTTTCAATCTTTTTAATAAAATAATTAAAGAAGGACAAATAAACCCTAATCAATTTCTTGATTAGGAATGTCGGATTGTATGCTTCGAAATCGCCTTCATTGACTGAAGGGACTCTAGGCTAATCCTTTTGATGGGATTACACTACTCTAAAATCAATAGAGAGGTTGAGAAGAGAAACGAAAGTTTAAAGGATGATTACCTTTTGAGGAGAGATTCGGACAGAGTTTCGACTCAAGTTTAGAGTCGAACCTTGATTCGGACAGAGCTTCGCCTCGATCCTTGATTTGGATCTTGATGCGGACGGAGCTTCGCCTTGGTCCTTTGATTCGGGCTTCGATGTTTGTCAATCAACGTGGTTGAAGGACGAATTTAGGAGTTGTTTGTGAGTGACTTGAAGGAGTCTTTCGTGGAAAGAAACCAACAAATTGTGTGTGTTGTGTGTTTTCTTGATCAAGGATCAGAATTGTCGACCCCTGAAACACTGAAAATCATCCAGTATTTATAGGAGGTTGGAGAGGTGAAGGTGGAGAGGTAAAATCCCCTAGGAAGGTTCCAGAACTCAGTTCTAATTGGATACCCGAATTGATAAGGTTTTATCCAAAAAGAGAGTTTGAAACGGAGAAGGAGAGTGATTTCTGCACATCCTGTCGAGGGGATATCTCGCGCGAGATATGATATCTCGTGCGAGATAACTAGTCTGATGACCATTTTGTTCTCTTCAGTTATTCCGTTAGTCAGTTAGGTCCAAAACTAACGAGGTTAGTTAGAAACTTAACGAAACATGACGAAATTGATATGCTTTCATCAAAACATAAAAGATAGACAAAGAGTAGTGTAATCATGTAATTATGGGTTCAGAATGGGGTGTCTCTGAGCCCCTCGGCGGCGAGTCTTATGAAAGAAGAAGTGTCGTCGATAGAAAAGACATCATTCGAACACTTTGGGATAGTCGTGCCGCAGTGCCTACGTATCTCTATCGGAGAATCAGACAAAAACGTAGTTCGACTCCAAAACACGAAGAGGTTGCTTTAGGTATTTTGAAAATCATTTTTTTTTTGAAAATCGAGGAGATTTTATTTTTGAAAAGGCAAATCCATGCGAGGAATCACATCGACCCAATTATGAATATACTGTTTGTCGAAGTGAGGTGACGATCTTGGCGATTCAAGGCCGGGCTTTTGTTGAGGTGACGATCACGGCGATTCAAGGCCGAGGCTTTTGTTGAGTAGTACTCGACATACTACTTGTAGATGCTTGACACACCTACTTGGTGATGATCACTGGCGATTCAAGACCGAGCTTTTGTTGAGTAGTACTCGACATACTACTTTTAGATGCTTGACACACCTACTTGGTGACGATCTGGCGATTCAAGGCCGAGATTTTGTTGAGTAGTACTTGACATACTACTTGTAGATGCTTGACACACCTACATGGTGACGATCCTGGCGATTCAAGACCGAGCTTTTGTTGAGTAGTACTCGACATACTACTTGTAGATGCTTGACACACCTACTTGGTGACGATCCTTGCGATTCAAGACTGAGCTTTTTTTTTTTTTTGAGTAGTACTCGACATACTACTTGTAGATGCTTGACACACCTACTTGGTGACGATCCTGGCGATTCAAGACCGAGCTTTTGTTGAGTAGTACTCGACATACTACTTGTAGATGCTTGACACACCTACTTGGTGACGATCCACCTGTAAGGGCGCTGAATCGGGCTTTTGATGGTGAGTACTTGACATACTTACCCTAGATGCTTGACACATCTATTTGATGACGATCCACTGTAAGGGCGGCTGAATCGGGCTTTTTTGTTGGTGAGTACTTGACATACTTACCCTAGATGCTTGACACATCTATTTGATGACGATCCACACAGCGGCTGAATCGGGCTTTTTTTTTTGTTGGAATATGCTTGACGCATGGCACTTGAAGTGACGGTTGCTTGACGCGATGGATGCTTGATGCTTTGGTTTGCTTGACGCGATGGTTGCTTGACGCTATGGTTGCTTAACGCAATGGATGCTTGACGCTTGAAGAGATGCTCGACGCACTTAATTGGATATATTGACATATGGGGAGGTAGATGGTAGGCGAAATCCAAACACTCAATGTGTTTTATCTGAAAGTAGGCACTTGACGTGCTTTTAGGCACTTTAATTCCTGCAAGAGGGTTAGTGAAAGCATTTGCATAACAACATACATTCACTTAAGCATTTGTTTGTTCAAGATGATCAATGTGCACTCGACTCCAAGAATCAGCGGGGAGAATGAGTTCTATTATGTGAGATTGAAAATTGTTTGTGTGACTTAGATTTTGGTTCTAGAAGACCAACTCGTGAGGTCCATCTAAAGATCGAATGAGACAATCGTCTAATAGGATTCCGTTGAGATAACCGAAGTTCAACACTAAGGTTCGAGATGGTTCGAGGATTTTTCCATTGTCGTAGGACTTTTTTCATTGTCAAGCCCCAAGTTTCTCATGTGATGATCATTGACTGAACAAGGTCTAAACCACTCCAATGGCTATTGCTATGTAGAACTTATGTTGTCTAATCCAAAGCACGTATTTTCCAAGGCTTCTCTCGACACCAAGCCCCAAGACTTCTTGTATGTTGTAGATGACTTCGTGAACAGGCTTGTGAGGCTGCATGAATTGAAGAAGGATCCCCTCCTTTTTCCCTTTGATTTTTTTTTTGTGACGCACCCTGGTTTTTGCCTAGACCGCCCTTTCGGGTTTTCAATCTAGCGGGCATCTCTTTTGCGTCTTTTGTTTTTGTGCTCTAACTTTTGCCTAGGCCGCTCTTTACGAGTTTTCAACCTAGCGAGCCATTTTTTTTTTTGAAAAGTATGTGTACTCGAAGAGAACTCAGTTGAAAGAATCTCATTAAGGAGAAAGATGAGATCTCGAGTTTAGTTGAGGAGAGACGGACTCTATTTTTGGAAGATGATCCAAGCATTGACTCTTTTTGAGGGAGTGTATTCTCTAATGATGAGAGTGAGAAGCGTAGAGGAGAGCCCCTAATGCAGATTTGATTAGTCTTGAGAGTTTGAGTAGAGATTGACTGGGGGAGGAAAGGTTCGGAAGCCCCAGTTTTGATGCTTGGATTTCAAGAGTGTGTATGAGAATGGCTAAGAGGAAGCCCCTAGACTCAACAAAGAACGCTACATGGCTCTAAGGTCTAGAAAAGTTGTTCTACTTTTAATGGACCTTACATCATCTAGAAATTTCTTAACGAGTTTGAAAAGAAAGCCAATCATTAGTATGACTTAAGGCTAAACATTTTCTTTATGGATTGATGTTGAAAGTCTTCTTCATTTGTGTTGCCATTCGGGCTTCATTGTAAGAGGATGTTGAGGGATCCTCTTTTCTTCATTGATATCACTTGACTCTTCTTCTTTGCGGGAGAGTCCTTCTTGCCTTTGTTGAAATTTCATCCTTGTTGTGGGGCGATGAAGGCTTGAGAGTTTTTCTTTTTTTTCTTTTTTTTTTTTTTTTTTTTTTTTTGATGCTCTATTTTTTCCTAGGACAATTTGAGGAGTTTCGACCTATCGAGCTTTTTACTTTTTTTTTTCTCTCAAAGCCTTGAATTGAGTAGCCCCACTCTTCTTGGGATGAATGTTGATAGCAGCGCCTTTGGCTTCCTTCGTTTGTTGATCTTCGACTTTCAGCAGGAGTAATGTTTAGCCTTAAGCCTTCTAATGATAGTTTTCATTTCAAACTTGTTTAGAAGTTTCTATTTTTCGTGATGATTTAAGGAATGAGGGTCCACTATTCAACATAGATCAAATGATATTCATAAAGAAAAACAACTCTTGGGAAAGTGTTTAGGATAAAGAGATAACTTTTATTGATAAGAAAATTTGAAACAGACTCGATAGTTCACTTGACACAAACTAGAAAGGATAGAGATGGACTAGAATGACAGAACGACTCTTCGAGAACATACTAGGAAGTTTACCTAATCTATATTTTTTTTTCTTTTCTTTTTTTTTTCAAAGGAAAAAGGGAGAGGACAATCGGAGCCCCAAGGCGGTGATGCTTCAGTTGATCTTGCCTCGGCTTCATACAAGTCTTGGATGGCATCCCTCAAATTGTAGCAATTGTTGGTGTCATGACCACTAAGCGATGGTAATCGCAAAATTTGTTGTGGTCCCAATCTTCTCTCATTTTCTTAGGATGATAGTCTTCCATTGGCTTCAGTTTTCCTTGGCCTACTAGATCATCGAACATTTCCTTAAGAGTAGCCCCACCAAAATCATGATAGGTACGACCGGTGCTCCCCTTTGTTGGATGATTCTCCTTTTCTGAATTCTTTCTAAGACGGATTAATTCATCGATTCTAAGGCCCGATTTATGGAGTTCGACGAAACTAGGGAAGTAATTGCCGGCAAGCTTCTCTTGGTACTCTTCGCGGAGACATTGAAGTAGGATATGAATTTGTTCGTCTAGGCTTGGCCTATCAACGATTTCAATCAGTTTGGTCCTCCATCTTTTGACGAAGTCTGCGAATGATTCATTTGAGAGTTGCTTGGTTTGCTCGAGGTCTCTCCTAGTAGTGCGGTAGGTAGTGTTGTCCTCAAAATGTTCTTGGAAGGCACGACTAGCAAGTGGCCAATCGAGCCTTGTGGAGAGTGGAAGATTCATGTACCAATCTCTAGCGGCACCATCAAGGGTTTGAGGGAAGCATTGAACTAGCAAGTTGTCATCGACACCCATAGATAGCATGGCCCAAGAGTAGGTTTCCAGATGGATTTTTGGACAAGTAGTGCCATTAAATTTGGCAATGTCAGGTGTCTTGTATTTTCTAGGAAGCTTTGACATGGATTGACGAAGGGTGTCATAGTCAATAGAGAGCGAGGCTCCCTTACTCACATCGAGGGATGCAAGTTTCTTTTCTAACATTGCCATGGTAAGGGGTTCATCCTTGCTTTCTTTCTCGGAAGCATAGCTCTCATTGTCAGAGGAGGAAGATGATGAGCTAGACTCATACACCTTTTTCTTGTGCTTGCGGTGCCTTTTAGCTTTCTTAGTGTATGATACTTCGTCATCGGAAGAGGACTCATTCTCTTTCTTCTTTGAGCTTAATTCGGCCAATTGTAGTTTCATGGCTTGGAGTTCATCAGCCATGGCTTTCATTTCCCCGGCTTGAATTCTTCTTTCAAGTTCTAATCGGGCCTCCATTTCATCGGATTGGGCTTGTAGCATTTCTTCATATCGAATCCTTTGATCCTCAATTTCCTTCTTGAGTGCTTCGGAATTCATCGTGTCGGAAGGAAATTGAAATGCTACCGTTGGAGAGGTAAGGGAGCTTGACGACCTTAGAGATGAACTAGAGATATCCCAACGAAACGTCTTTTAGAATATTAGCCCCAAACGATCCTAGATGGAGAAAAGGATGATGGTTAAAATTACCTCACGAGTGATTTTTTTTTGAAGTTTTATTTTTATTAGAGACGGAGTTTTGACTCAAGGAGGGAGCGCACATCGATCATCAATTACAAACACAGATTCTGCAAATAATATCTCGTGCGGGAGTAGGTAATCTCGCACGAGATAACCATTCGGAGAGATGGATTTTATTCCTTTTTATTTCCTAAATTCATGGTCGGACGGACAAAGGTCCGTTTTCTATCTAGTATCCTAGGTAAATCTTACAGTATACATAATTCAAACCAACCCTAGGGACTTGGTAATTGATCATTCTTTGTAGAGTAAAGCCACGTAAAATTGACCGGAAGGATATCTTTTCTTTAAAGGGACTTCCGAAAGGGTCATTCCGAAGGGATATTTCCGAAGGGACTTTGTTTTTCCGAAGGGATTTTTCCGAATCCTTTCTCGATAGTCAATTTTACATTAGCTTTATTTTGGTCAAAGACAAGGAAGATTACCAAGTCAAAACCGACCGGTCACGGAGTGTTCCTAGAAAGACAATCTACATGATAAGTGGCGATGCAGGGCTGGAAGGCTAGGCTCCCCGTGATATGACAATCTAGGTGGATTGAATACGCGGAGTGGGATGATCCAACTTCGGAGAGACCGGCGACTAGGTGGTTACCGTCATCCGTCCTTAGTGTGGGTCCCGGGTTAATCGGGGTATGTAGTGCAATGACAGATATAAATGAGTGCGCGTGTGTGATAGTCAATCTAGGTGATAGATAAAATAGAGAGTTTTTTTTTTTTGAAAATCAAAAGGAAAACAGATAGTGGCCGCACCAAGTGGTTGCCTACGTTTCTCCCAAATTAGGAAGACTCAGGCCGTCGTAGTTCCACATAAAGAGAGAGAAAGAGAGATAAATAATTCAATTTACAACTCCCGAATCCCCAATGGACCGGACTTTAATTAAATAAAACCCAATCGCACGCAGTTCATAAATAGTAATCAATTATTTAAAGGAAACGAAGGTTCGAGTTCTACACCTTAAGGGAGGCCTTAAGATGCGGGAACTCTGCAGATAATGAATTCTGGGATCCCCCTTGCATGTTCGGCTCTCGTCTTGGATTACGAGCTAAACAGGGAGAAACAGAGAAAAACCAGAGACTGGAGGCCATATCTCGCGCGGGATATGATATCTCGTGCGAGATATGCCTCATCTGAGAGCAGAAAATTCGAATTAAATTTTTTTTTTGAAAACCTCTCTTTTAATTTTGACGCAAGTTTAAGCCTCTTAATTTTAAGTCCCCAGCGGAGTCGCCACTGTAGCGTTGTGAGAAAATTTCATCTTTTCATCTTTTTGAGTCGCCACCTATATTATTCGATTGGAAACATAGGAAAACCATTTTGAAAGAGATTTGGGTTCGGGCTTAGGTTATGAAATGGGTAGGTCAAGGAGCATCCATTTCACCCAATCCGGAGATCGGTCTTGCTAAAGAAAAGAGAGGTTTTCAATCTTTTTAATAAAATAATTAAAGAAGGACAAATAAACCCTAATCAATTTCTTGATTAGGAATGTCGGATTGTATGCTTCGAAATCGCCTTCATTGACTGAAGGGACTCTAGGCTAATCATTTTGATGGGATTACACTACTCTAAAATCAATAGAGAGGTTAAGAAGAGAAACGAAAGTTTAAAGGATGATTACCTTTTGAGGAGAGATTCGGACAGAGTTTCGACTCAAGTTTAGAGTCGAACCTTGATTCGGACAGAGCTTCGCCTCGATCCTTGATTTGGATCTTGATGCGGACGGAGCTTCGCCTTGGTCCTTTGATTCGGGCTTCGATGTTTGTCAATCAACGTGGTTGAAGGACGAATTTAGGAGTTGTTTGTGAGTGACTTGAAGGAGTCTTTCGTGGAAAGAAACCAACAAATTGTGTGTGTTGTGTGTTTTCTTGATCAAGGATCAGAATTGTCGACCCCTGAAACACTGAAAATCATCCAGTATTTATAGGAGGTTGGAGAGGTGAAGGTGGAGAGGTAAAATCCCCTAGGAAGGTTCCGTAACTCGGTTCTAATTGGATACCCGAATTGATAAGGTTTTATCCAAAAGAGAGTTTGAAACGGAGAAGGAGAGTGATTTACGCACATCTGTCGAGGGATATCTCGCGCGAGATATGATATCTCGTGCGAGATAACTAGTCTGATGACCATTTTGTTCTCTTCAGTTATTCCGTTAGTCAGTTAGGTCCAAAACTAACGAGGTTAGTTAGAAACTTAACGAAACATGACGAAATTGATATGCTTTCATCAAAACATAAAAGATAGACAAAGAGTAGTGTAATCATGTAATTATGGGTTCAGAATGGGGTGTCTACAGAGCCCCTCGGCGACAGGTCTTATGAAAGAAGAAGTGTCGTCGATAGAAAAGACATCATTCTGAACACTGGGATAGTCGTGCCGCACGGCTGCCTACGTATCTCTATCGGAGAATCAGACCAAAACGTAGTTCGACTCCAAAACACGAAAAGGTTGCTTTAGGTATTTTGAAAATCATTTTTTTTTTGAAAATCGAGGAGATTTTATTTTTGAAAAGGCAAATCCATGCGAGGAATCACATCGACCCAATTATGAATATACCTGTTTGTCTGAAGTGAGGTGACGATCTTGGCGATTCAAGACCGGGCTTTTGTTGAGGTGACGATCCTGGCGATTCAAGACCGAGCTTTTGTTGAGTAGTACTCGACATACTACTTGTAGATGCTTGACACACCTACTTGGTGATGATCCTGGCGATTCAAGACCAGGCTTTTGTTGAGTAGTACTCGACATACTACTTTTAGATGCTTGACACACCTACTTGGTGACGATCCTGGCGATTCAAGACCGAGATTTTGTTGAGTAGTACTTGACATACTACTTGTAGATGCTTGACACACCTACATGGTGACGATCCTGGCGATTCAAGACCGAGCTTTTGTTGAGTAGTACTCGACATACTACTTGTAGATGCTTGACACACCTACTTGGTGACGATCCTGGCGATTCAAGACCGAGATTTTTTTTTTTTTGAGTAGTACTCGACATACTACTTGTAGATGCTTGACACACCTACTTGGTGACGATCCTGGCGATTCAAGACCGAGCTTTTGTTGAGTAGTACTCGACATACTACTTGTAGATGCTTGACACACCTACTTGGTGACGATCCACCTGTAAGGGCGCTGAATCGGGCTTTTGATGGTGAGTACTTGACATACTTACCCTAGATGCTTGACACATCTATTTGATGACGATCCACCTGTAAGGGCGCTGAATCGGGCTTTTTTGTTGGTGAGTACTTGACATACTTACCCTAGATGCTTGACACATCTATTTGATGACGATCCACCTGTAAGGGCGCTGAATCGGGCTTTTTTTTGTTGGAATATGCTTGACGCATGGCACTTGAAGTGACGGTTGCTTGACGCGATGGATGCTTGATGCTTTGGTTTGCTTGACGCGATGGTTGCTTGACGCTATGGTTGCTTAACGCAATGGATGCTTGACGCTTGAAGAGATGCTCGACGCACTTAATTGGATATATTGACATATGGGGAGGTAGATGGTAGGCGAAATCCAAACACTCAATGTGTTTTATCTGAAAGTAGGCACTTGACGTGCTTTTAGGCACTTTAATTCCTGCAAGAGGGTTAGTGAAAGCATTTGCATAACAACATACATTCACTTAAGCATTTGTTTGTTCAAGATGATCAATGTGCACTCGACTCCAAGAATCAGCGGGGAGAATGAGTTCTATTATGTGAGATTGAAAATTGTTTGTGTGACTTAGATTTTGGTTCTAGAAGACCAACTCGTGAGGTCCATCTAAAGATCGAATGAGACAATCGTCTAATAGGATTCCGTTGAGATAACCGAAGTTCAACACTAAGGTTCGAGATGGTTCGAGGATTTTTCCATTGTCGTAGGACTTTTTTCATTGTCAAGCCCCAAGTTTCTCATGTGATGATCATTGACTGAACAAGGTCTAAACCACTCCAATGGCTATTGCTATGTAGAACTTATGTTGTCTAATCCAAAGCACGTATTTTCCAAGGCTTCTCTCGACACCAAGCCCCAAGACTTCTTGTATGTTGTAGATGACTTCGTGAACAGGCTTGTGAGGCTGCATGAATTGAAGAAGGATCCCCTCCTTTTTCCCTTTGATTTTTTTTTTGTGACGCACCCTGGTTTTTGCCTAGACCGCCCTTTCGGGTTTTCAATCTAGCGGGCATCTCTTTTGCGTCTTTTGTTTTTTGTGCTCTAACTTTTGCCTAGGCCGCTCTTTACGAGTTTTCAACCTAGCGAGCCATTTTTTTTTTGAAAAGTATGTGTACTCGAAGAGAAATCAGTTGGAAGAATCTCATTAAGGAGAAAGATGAGATCTCGAGTTTAGTTGAGGAGAGACGGACTCTATTTTTTGGAAGATGATCCAAGCATTGACTCTTTTGGGGGAGTGTATTCTCTAATGATGAGAGTGAGAAGCGTAGAGGAGAGCCCCTAATGCAGATTTGATTAGTCTTGAGAGTTTGAGTAGAGATTGACTGGGGGAGGAAAGGTTCGGAAGCCCCAGTTTTGATGCTTGGATTTCAAGAGTGTGTATGAGAATGGCTAAGAGGAAGCCCCTAGACTCAACAAAGAACGCTACATGGCTCTAAGGTCTAGAAAAGTTGTTCTACTTTTAATGGACCTTACATCATCTAGAAATTTCTTAACGAGTTTGAAAAGAAAGCCAATCATTAGTATGACTTAAGGCTAAACATTTTTCTTTATGGATTGATGTTGAAAGTCTTCTTCATTTGTGTTGCCATTCGGGCTTCATTGTAAGAGGATGTTGAGGGATCCTCTTTTCTTCATTGATATCACTTGACTCTTCTTCTTTGCGGGAGAGTCCTTCTTGCCTTTGTTGAAATTTCATCCTTGTTGTGGGGCGATGAAGGCTTGAGAGTTTTTCTCTCTTTTTTTTTTCTTTCCCTTTTTTTTTTTTTTTTTTTTTTTTTTTGATGCTCTATTTTTGCCTAGGACAATTTGAGGAGTTTCGACCTATCGAGCTTTTTACTTTTTTTTTCTCTCAAAGGCTTGAATGGAGTAGCCCCACTCTTCTTGGGATGAATGTTGATAGCAGCGCCTTTGGCTTCCTTCGTTTGTTGATCTTCGACTTTCAACATGAGTAATGTTTAGCCTTAAGCCTTCTAATGATAGTTTTCATTTCAAACTTGTTTAGAAGTTTCTATTTTTCGTGATGATTTAAGGAATGAGGGTCCACTATTCAGCATGGATCAAATGATACTCATAAAGAAAAACAACTCTTGGGAAAGTGTTTAGGATAAAGAGATAACTTTTATTGATAAGAAAATTTGAAACAGACTCGATAGTTCACTTGACACAAACTAGAAAGGATAGAGATGGACTAGAATGACAGAACGACTCTTCGAGAACATACTAGGAAGTTTACCTAATCTATATTTTTTTTCTTTTCTTTTTTTTTTCAAAGAAAAAAGGGAGAGGACAATCGAAGCCCCAAGGCGGTGATGCTTCAGTTGATCTTGCCGGCTTCATACAAGTCTTGAATGGCATCCCTCAAATTGTAGCAATTGTTGGTGTCATGACCACTAAACTGATGGTAATCGCAAAATTTGTCGTGGTCCCAATCTTCTCTCATTTTCTTAGGATGATAGTCTTCCATTGGCTTCAATTTTCCTTGGCCTACTAGATCATCGAACATCTCCTTAAGAGTAGCCCCACCAAAATCATGATAGGTACGACTGGTACTCCCCTTTGTTGGATGATTCTCCTTTTCTGAATTCTTTCTAAGACGGATCAATTCATCGATTCTAAGGCCCGATTTATGGAGTTCGACGAAACTAGGGAAGTAATTGCCGGCAAGCTTCTCTTGGTACTCTTCGCGGAGACATTGAAGTAGGATATGAATTTGTTCGTCTAGGCTTGGCCTATCAACGATTTCAGTCAGTTTGATCCTCCATCTTTTGACGAAGTCTGCGAAGGATTCATTTGAGAGTTGCTTGGTTTGCTCGAGGTCTCTCCTAGTAGTGCGGTAGGTAGTGTTGTCCTCAAAATGTTCTTGGAAGGCACGAGTAACGAATGGCCAATCAAGCCTTGTGGAGAGTGGAAGAGTCATGTACCAATCTCTAGCGGCACCATCAAGGGTTTGAGGGAAGCATTGAACTAGCAAGTTGTCATCGACACCCATAGGTAGCATGGCCCAAGAGTAGGTTTCCAGATGGATTTTTGGACAAGTAGTGCCATTAAATTTGGCAATGTCAGGTGTCTTGTACTTTCTAGGAAGCTTTGACATGGATTGACGAAGGGTGTCATAGTCAATAGAGAGCGAGGCTCCCTTGCTCACATCGAGGGATGCAAGTTTATTTTCTAGCATTGCCATGGTAAGGGGTTCATCCTTGCTTTCTTTCTTGGAAGCATAGCTGTCATTGTCGGAGGAGGAAGATGATGAGCTAGACTCATACACCTTTTTCTTGTGCTTGCGATGGTTTTTAGCCTTCTTAGTGTATGGTACTTCATCATCGGAAGAAGTCCCATTCTCTTTCTTCTTTGAGCTTAATTCAGCCAATTGTAGTTTCACGGCTTGGAGTTCGTCAACCATGGCTTTCATTTCCCCGGCTTGGATTCTCCTTTCAAGTTCTAATCGGGCCTCCATTTCATCGACTTGGGCTTGTAGCATTTCTTCATATCGAATCGTTTGATCCTCCATTTCCTTCTTCAGTGCTTCAGAATTCATCGTGTCAGAAGGAAATTGAAATGCTACCGTTGGAGAGATAAGGGAGCTTGACGACCTTAGAGATGAACTAGAGATATCCCAACGAAACGTCTTTTGGAATATTAGCCCCAAACGATCCTAGATGGAGAAAAGGATGATGATTAAAATTACCTCACGAGCGATTTTTTTGAAGTTTTATTTTTATTAGAGACGGAGTTTTGACTCAAGGAGGGAGCGCACATCGATCATCAATTACAAACACAGATTCTGCAAATAATATCTCGTGCGGGAGTAGGTAATCTCGCACGAGATAACCATTCGGAGAGATGGATTTTATTCCTTTTTATTTCCTAAATTCATGGTCGGACGGACAAAGGTCCGTTTTCTATCTAGTATCCTAGGTAAATCTTACAGGTATACATAATTCGAACCAACCCTAGGGACTTGGTAATTGATCATTCTTTGTAGAGTAAAGCCACGTAAAATTGACCGGAAGGATATCTTTTCTTTAAAGGGACTTCCGAAAGGGTCATTCCGAAGGGACATTTCCGAAGGGACTTTGTTTTTCCGAAGGGATTTTTCCGAATCCTTTCTCGATAGTCAATTTTACATTAGCTTTATTTTGGTCAAAGACAAGGAAGATTACCAAGTCAAAACCGACCGGTCACGGAGTGTTCCTAGAAAGACAATCTACATGATATGTGGCGATGCGGGGAGTGGAAGGCTAGGCTCCCCGCGATATGACAATCTAGGTGGATTAAATACGCGGAGTGGGATGATCCAACTTCGGAGAGACCGGCGACTAGGTGGTTACCGTCATTCGTCCTTAGTGTGGGTCCCGGGTTAATCGGGGTATGTAGTGCAATGACGAGATATAAATGAGTGCGCGTGTGTGATAGTCAATCTAGGTGATAGATAAAATAGAGAGTTTTTTTTTTGAAAACCAAAAGGAAAACAGATAGTGGCCGCACCAAGTGGTTGCCTACGTTTCTCCCAAATTAGGAAGACTCAGGCCGTCGTAGTTTCACATAAAGAGAGAGAAAGAGAGATAAATAATTCAATTTACAACTCCCGAATCCCCAATGGACCGGACTTTAATTAAATAAAACCCAATCGCACGCAGTTCATAAATAGTAATCAATTATTTAAAGGAAACGAAGGTTCGAGTTCTACACCTTAAGGGAGGCCTTAAGATGCGGGAACTCTGCGAGATAATGAATTCAGGATCCCCCTTGCATGTTCGGCTCTCGTCTTGGATTACGAGCTAAACAGGAGAAACCAGAAAACAACCAGACTGGAGGACATATCTCGCGCGGGATATGATATCTCGTGCGAGATATGCCTCATCTGAGAGCAGAAAATTCGAATTTAATTTTTTTTTTTTTTGAAAACCTCTCTTTTAATTTTGACGCAAGTTTAAGCCTCTTAATTTTAAGTCCCAGTAGTCGCCACTTTGTAGCGTTGTGAGAAAATTTCATCTTTTCATCTTTTTGAGTCGCCACCTATATTATTCGATTGGAAACATAGGAAAACCATTTTGAAAGAGATTTGGGTTCGGGCTTAGGTTATGAAATGGGTAGGTCAAGGAGCATCCATTTCACCCAATCCGGAGATCGGTCTTGCTAAAGAAAAGAGAGGTTTTCAATCTTTTTAATAAAATAATTAAAGAAGGACAAATAAACCCTAATCAATTTCTTGATTAGGAATGTCGGATTGTATGCTTCGAAATCGCCTTCATTGACTGAAGGGACTCTAGGCTAATCCTTTTGATGGGATTACACTACTCTAAAATCAATAGAGAGGTTGAGAAGAGAAACGAAAGTTTAAAGGATGATTACCTTTTGAGGAGAGATTCGGATAGAGTTTCGACTCAAGTTTAGAGTCGAACCTTGATTCGGACAGAGCTTCGCCTCGATCCTTGATTTGGATCTTGATGCGGACGGAGCTTCACCTTGGTCCTTTGATTCGGGCTTCGATGTTCGTCAATCAACGTGGTTGAAGGACGAATTTAGGAGTTGTTTGTGAGTGACTTGAAGGAGTCTTTCGTGGAAAGAAACCAACAAATTGTGTGTGTTGTGTGTTTTCTTGATCAAGGATCAGAATTGTCGACCCCTGAAACACTGAAAATCATCCAGTATTTATAGGAGGTTGGAGAGGTGAAGGTGGAGAGGTAAAATCCCCTAGGAAGGTTCCAGAACTCAGTTCTAATTGGATACCCGAATTGATAAGGTTTTATCCAAAAAGAGAGTTTGAAACGGAGAAGGAGAGTGATTTCTGCACATCCTGTCGAGGGGATATCTCGCGCGAGATATGATATCTCGTGCGAGATAACTAGTTTGATGACCATTTTGTCCTCTTCAGTTATTCCGTTAGTCAGTTAGGTCCAAAACTAACGAGGTTAGTTAGAAACTTAACGAAACATGACGAAATTGATATGCTTTCATCAAAACATAAAAGAGAGACAAAGAGTAGTGTAATCATGTAATTATGGGTTCAGAATGGGGTGTCTACAGGTGAGCACATCAACTTGGAAGTAGTCAGGTCTCCAAGAAAAGGAAGGACCAACCTACGAGCTCTGGAGAGGAGAGGGAGAGAGGCGAAAAGACTAACAACGATCCTCTTAGCGCCTCCGATCCTTCTACTTCACAGACCAAAACTCCTGGCTCTTCCTCAGGGACCTTGATTAGGGAGAAGGCCATTGAATTGGCAACTCTGTATGCCAAGGATCCTCCAATAGCCAGGACTCCCTATCTGACAAGATATGGTAATCCACTCATCTTGGGGACGGCCTTAACTAGACGGGCCAGGGATGTTGAGCTTGTCCGCCGGTTGAGGACTGCTAAGTTTACTCCCGAGACTTACCATGCCCGTCTTGGGCTGATCCAAACTGAGGTACTTTATCCTTGTTGCAAATCTCTTTATCTCCTTGTATTCATACTAAAAATCTTGTTGGTGCAGCTGTCATCGATGATGGATGCTATGACCTCAGACTTTAGGGACTGCATTGAAGCAGAGCATCGGGGCAGTGAGCAGCTCATCCAATCTGTGGGAGCCAAGGAGACAGCGGAGCAGAAGCTCAAGGAAGCCGAGACGAACGTCGGCGAACTGACTACTGCCTACGAGTCTTTGATGGCTCAAAAAGACAAGGCTCTGGTGGAGGTCGGCCTCTTAAAGAATGATAAATCCAAGTTGGTGTCAGATGCAACGATCTTGACAACTGGTCTTCGTGCCGCCAAGACTAAGCTTGATAAGATGAAAGCTGACTACGATGCTGCTCGGGGTCAGATTGAGAATATGAGGGTTGATCATCAGGCTGCTCTGGATCAAGCTAAGTTGGATGCTGTCAAGGAGTATAAGGAGGGCAATGAATGCCTCTTGATGATCACCGAGAAAGCCAAGGGATTTTTCAAAGTTGGAGCCAAGCATCTAGCCAGAAGGATCGTCGTAGATCCGGAGACTAAAGACTTACTTTCTGTGAGGAAGCTGTCTAACCTTTGTGCTGAGGATCCCTATGATCAGGTAGCTCGTTTGGCCCATCATCTTGTTCCATACAATGACAACGATCTGACCATCATCAAGGAGGATGATGAGAAAGAGGGGAAAGACGAGTGGCCTGTTCCGGCCTTGGACTCCCGTAACTTCGACGCTTACTATGTATCTTTCATGGGGAATGGTCCCGATCCTAACGAGCCTCCAACCGATGTTAATGACCAACAGTAGTTTGTTTTTCTGAGATGGTTTGTGATGTCGTAAACAATGTTTCATCTGGTTTTGTGTTTCTAAACATTGCTTTAAACAATTTATATTTTATAATGTAAGTGGCCCGTTTCCTCGTTGTTTAGAGGGGGTCGTACAATATTTTGGTTAATTGATGTTTATTGTTTTATGCTTGTTAATCTATATGTTAACGTAGAAAGCACATGGCAATAACTTGTGAATGAGTAAGTTTGAAGACAAGTTTGTTTGGTCGTCGTAAGTGATGACCAGAACATAGGTCATCTTAATACGACTGACCCTTGTTCATACTTGTGCTTTTTTACTTCTCGTATGGCTCGTAGGTATAGTACGAAGGTCCATAGGTACTTTCTCGTAGGCAAGATTATTTAGACGAGTCGTCTTATTCCGTTATAGCTGTCGACGAAGTCTGGCTTTGCCTTACCTTTATACTTGGCTAAAATAAATGTAGGCCAAAGTCTGGCTTCGACTGATCTTTATACTTGATCAAAGTGAATGTAAAGGTCGAAGTCCGGCTTCGACCGATCTAAATTTCTTGAGTTTGTAGTGTATGAAGTCAACAAAGCGACAAATTTCCATTGATAACTTTTAATCAACAACGATCTTACATTGATGGATAACTCCTGATCATTTTTTAAACTGCTGGGATTCATAGATATCCCTTACAAAACTTCTAAAAACTTCAAAAACTTGTTCTGAAAGAGTTACATAAAGAAACACAGAGTACGGTGCCCTGAGCGCGCTGGGGTTTGATGACGATCCTAGAAGTAGTATTTCGTGAGATGATTGGCGTGCCATGGGTGTTTGAGTTTTTCACCATTGGGTTTGGCAAGTCTATATGTTCCTTCTCTGGCCACGTTGGTGACGATGTATGGCCCCTCCCAATTGGGGGAGAGCTTGTTCTGATGGGCTTTGAGGCCCGTTGTTTCAATTTTTCTCAAACATAATCTCCGACCTTGAAAATCCTTTTCTTTATCTTCTTGTCATGGTACGCCTTGCTCCTCTTTTTTTAGTTAGCCATTCTTAACTGAGTGTCTAGCCATCGCTCGTCCAAGAGGTCAATGTCGACCTGTCTGCTGTGGATATTTCTTTCGACGTCGTAGAATGCCACCCGATCGGTAGGAAGTTGAAGGTCGGCGGGAGCCATGGCCTCAGAACCATAGGCTAAAGCAAATGGGATTTCCCCTGTAGGCCCCCGGGTGGTTGTCTGGACTGCCCAAAGAGCCGACGGGAGTTCGTCCAACCACCTCCCATCACGACCCTCAAGATTTTTGCATATGGCAGACAAGACGAGTTTATTTGCCGCTTCAGCTTGCCCGTTGCCTTGAGGATAGGCGACGGACGACTTTGAATGATTCACTCCCATTCTATTCAGCTCTTGTTCAAACTTCTTTGAAAATTGTAAGCCGTTGTCAGAAACAATCACCCTGGGAATCCCAAAACGGCACCATATTGAATCGTGAATAAAGCTCAAGGCATTATTTTCTGTGATCTTGTTTAGGGCCTTGGACTCCACCCACTTTGAAAAATAATCTACCACCACGATCACGTACTTCACTCCCCCTTTTTCCTGCGGAAAAGGCCCAATCAAGTTGACGCCCCACATGTTGAATGGCCAGGCTGCCATAACGGGGGTCTGTTCTGTCGTCGGGAGCTTCGGAAGATCAGCGAATCTTTGGCAGGTGTCACACTTTCTCACAAGCTGCTTCGCGTCTTCGCGCAAGTGGGGCCAATAATATCCCATAGTGATTAGCTTGTCAGCAAGTGTACGGGCTCCAGGGTGGCCCCCACACTCTCCTTGATGCAACTCAAAAAGTAGGTTGACAACTGTATCAGGATGGACACATTTCAGCAGTGGTCTTGTGATGGATCGTCTGTAAAGCTCGCCCTCTACGACTAAAAAACAGGCAGCTTTCCTCTTGATTTGACGAGCAAGTATCTCGTCAGATGGTAGCTCATCATTTACAATAAATGCCTTTAGGTCGTCAATCCAATACTTGGGACCGTCCCCAACGCACATGATCTTCACTCTCTCGTAGGCTGGCTGTTCAAGGTAGTCCAGGTAATGACCATGCTCGTCCTCTGACAGTTGATCCGTGGCCAGCTTTGAAAGTAGGTCGGCGTGTTCGTTGTCTTCCCTGGCAATTCGCTGGATGGCCCAAAATTCTAGCCCTTGTATCAACTCGCCGACTAACGAGTGATACTTCTGCAAGGTGGAATCAATGACCTGGTAATCTCCACGGACTTGGTTGACAATTAATTGAGAATCACAATAAGCCACAATCTTTGTTGCACCGAAACACTTGGCATATTCAACTGCTGCGATAAGTGCCTCGTATTCCGCTTGGTTGTTTGACGCTTGGAACTTGAACCTCAGAACCTCTTCAAAAATAGTACCGCTTTCTGGCTCGACTGGTACAATTCTGGCTCCACTCAGATCTCTCGTCGCCGATCCATCTGAGAAAATCTTCCAACATCTAACAGGCAAAGCCAACTCTTCCGGCTTGTCGTCGACTTGCTTGCCCTTGCTCATTTTTTGAGGTGGCCTTTGTTGGTCGTCGTCTGAACAGAACGTCGTTTCAATCAAGAAATCAGCCAAGGCTTGGGCTTGCAAGGTCTTCCGTGCTCTATATTGGATGTCAAATTCGGTCAATTCAATGCTCCAGTTTAGAAGATGACCAGAGCTTTTGGGACGATGTAAGATTTTTCGTAGCGGGGCATCTGTGTAAACGATGATGGGATGGGCTGAGAAATATGCTCGTAGCTTTCGTGCGGCAATGACGAGAGCATAGGCTATTTTCTCAGCGTTGAAATAACGAGTCTCCACATCAGACAAAGCTTTGCTTACATAATATACTGGCCTCTGTATCCCATCCTCCTCCCTGACCATCACGGCGGCGACGGCCTTGTCACTCGTCGAGAGGTATACATATAAGTCCTCCCCTGCGACGGGACTGCTGAGGAGTGGTGGGGAGCCAAGGTATTCTTTGAGCTGATTGAACGACCTAGAACATTCTTCTGTCCATTTGAAATCTTTCGCGCCACGAAGAGCTTTGAAGAAAGGAAGCGATCTTTCGGCTGACTTTGAAATGAAATGACCCAGGGCCGCCACTCGTCCATTTAGCCTTTGGACCTCCTTAATGCTTGTAGGCTCGGTCATATCAATCAAAGCTTTAATCTTTTCTGGGTTAGCCTCAATTCCCCTTTGGGAGAGCATGAATCCCAAGAATTTGCCTGCCGTAACTCCAAAAACGCATTTGGCCGGGTTGAGCACCATGTTGTTTGCTCGTAGATTGGAGAATGTTTGTTGGAGGTCGTCCACGTGCTTCCTCTTTTTGGACTTGACGACCATGTCGTCTATGTACGCTTCTAGGTTGTCGCCGAGCTGACCTTTAAAAACCTTGTTGATCATATGCTGGTAAGTTGCCCCGGCGTTTTTCAGCCCAAAAGGCATCTTCGTGTAGCAATAGGTTCCCCCTGCAGCCTGGAAGGCCGTCTTTGGAATATCTTCATCGGCCATCTTAATATGATGATAGCCGGAATAAGCATCCAGAAAGTTAAGGGTCGTATGACCAGCAACAGAATCGACGAGCTTGTCAATTCTGGGTAGGGGTAACTGTCCTTTAGGCATGCTAAGTTCAGATCGGTGAAATCAACACATAATCTCCACTTTCCATTGGGCTTTTTAACTAGAACCACATTTGCCAGCCACGTCGTGAATCCAACATCCACGATAATTCCAGCACTCAATAGCTTCTCAATTTCTTGCTTTATTGCAACCTCCTTCTCAGTCGAAAAAATCCTTAACCTCTGTTCTTTAAACTTCATTGTTGGGTTTACTCCGAGCCTGTGGACGGCTACATCTTCCCTTATGCCCTTCATGTCCTCAACCCTCCAAGCAAAGACGTCGAGGTTATGTTTGAGTAGGGTGATTATATCATCCCTCTCCTCAGTCGTCAGCTGAGACCCCAGTTTAATCTTTTGCTCGGGGTAGCTTGGGTTGATGACCAACTCAGTTAGCTCGTCGGCAGGCTTTATTTCAGGAGCATCGTCTCGAAAATCCGTAGACTTAATCACAATTTCTTTGATCTTTTTCCTCGCTTCGGGGGTGAGGTCTGGAACCTCGTCTTCAATTAGCTTGTCTAGCTCGGCCCCCGATTCCTGGGTGACCAAAAGCTGTGGAGCTGCAAGTTGGTCGTCCAGGAATTTTTCAACAAAGGCTTCGGTCTCGTCTACGCATTTGATTGTGGAAACGTTGGAGTAGGAGGTTGTCATTTGCTTGAATGATTTAGAGAGCTTCACAATTTGGTCAGGGTCGTCTATTTCGATCGTCTGTTTGGACTTCAACACATGCTCTAGGAATTCTGGGGCCGTCCCCAACACACAACCGATTCCTGAGCGTGTAGGAAATTTGATTCTTTGATGAGGGACGGAAGCGACGATTCCTAAAGCTGATTGGCCAGGCTGGCCGAGTATTACATGGTAATCACTGATGACATCAATCACTACGAAAGTAACAGTTTGGATGGTTCTCAAAGGATGGTCCCCGATATCGATGGGCAAATTAATTTGTCCCTTGGCGTCTACTCTATGATTGGTGAATCCTTCTAGACGACCTAAGTAGGGACTTAGGCGACTATCAGGTAGACCCATCTTCTGATAGACGTTGTAGAACAAAATATCCTTGGCTGCCTCGGTATCGATCAATATCCTTCTTGACTCGCAATTGTCAATGAAGCCAGGGACGATCAGTGTTTGTTGACGAGCTAATGGGTTGGCTGACAATTCGTATGGGTAAAAGCTGATCACGTCATTTGGAACCTCGGATTTTTGGGGAACATGGGGGGCTTTCTTCAGGTGGTAAATGGCACTCTTGATTTGGTTCTTGCTGGTCTCCTCAGAGATGACTAAGACCATTCTAGGCTGTCTCTCGGGAGGGTCGTTGTTGGCAGCTCGAGTGTTGGCTGCTTGACGATCCCTCCGTACATAATGTTCAAGACGACCGTCATCAATCCACCTTTGAATTATTTTCTTCAAGCTGAAACATTCAAGCTGAAACATTCTTCCGTGTCATGCCCCTTGTCTCGATGGTATTCACAATACTTGTTCATGTTCTTTTTCCCCTTGGCATTGGGGTTCATTTTTGGTGTCGGTCCAAAATCCACATTGCTAAGTATTTCTGCCCGTGAGACTGTCAAAGGAGTGTACGAGTCTGGTACTTTCTCAGCCTTTCCTTGTTTGTTCTTCCCTTTGTCTCTGACCTTATCCTTTTTTGATTTAGCCGCCTCATCATTGTCGACGACTTTCCCTTCTCTCTGCAACTTCCTCTCCTCAGCCTCGGCGACAGCTTATGCCTTAGCGTAGAGATCCTTCTTGGATTTGGCTGGATGAACCTGAAGCTCGTAGTCCAAAGTGGAAGAAACAACACCGTGCCTGAAACAGTTAATGATTTCTCGATCTGTCAGATCCTCGTCGATCTGATCCACCAACTTCTTGAACCTTTTGAAGTAATTCATGGAGCTTTCATTGGCTCCCTGAGTGATGTTACTGAGATCGTTTACGGTCTTGCGACGGTCCCCAGCTGTTGCAAATCTTCCCAAGAATTTTTTCCTTATCTGTTTCCATGAATCAATGCTCCCTTTTGGAAGGCTTCTAAACCATCTCAGTGCGGCATCGGATAACGTGCTTGTAAGGGCCTTACACATTACGTCGTCTTGTCCCGAGGTTCTAGACACCACACACATTTGTGCTTCAAGGTGTTGCATGTGATCTAACGCGCTCATTGAGCCATCATATTGTTTCAAATCAGGTAGTTTAAATCCTGGTTCGGGAGGTCCAAGCTCAAGCATCCACGGGGCTAGAGGTTTCAGGGTACCAACATCATCTTCAGAGTCATCACTATCGACATTGTTCCTTTTGGCCGTCAATTCATCAACTTGACGTTTGAGTCTTAAAAATTCTCGCATATCAACGTCGCCTGCAGGGCCGGGGTGAGGGATCCTCTCTCGACGAGGCCCCCGGGAAACGGTGTTCGACCGTTGCCTCTCGGAGGGAGCAGGTCTTCGAGAGATGGTCCTCTCTCTCCTATAACTTGGGGGTGGAGACGGCCTATAGGATCGCGACTGGTCCCGTCCACGACGAGGAGGGGTGCACGTCCTCTCCCTATAGCTCGGCGCTCGTTCATTCCTCAATGATGGGGTCATTTGACGACCGCGAACAACTTGGTTTTGATTCTGCTCAGGATTCTCATTGGCTAGAGATCTACGAGGCTCATCGTCTGCCTCGTCCCGTCGTCGCTGTGATGGGAGTCCTTCACTTCGTCGTTGGTTGAGATGTTCTCTGAGATCAAGTTGTGGCACTATCCGTTCATTTTCGGCGGTTGTTCCTTCACGACGACCATCGTTCCCTCTCTGGTTCCTTCTCCTTCTCGACGAGACGGTATTATGGGACGCCTGTGGGGGTTGGTCCTCATCCATTTGTATAAGCTCGTTTTGAATTCGCAGGAGTTCTTGAAGAGCATTCGCTCTCTCGACGAGGAAAGCGGCTCTGTCGAGATGTGGGTTGGATGGGCCTCCCACATCCCGTACAGTAGATCCCTCCGTCCTTCTCTCCAACGGGGGTCGTCGTTGTCTCTTAGGTGCGTGCCTTTTGTCCCTCCTTCTTGATGCTGGAAGGCCAGTATTGTCAACCACACCATGTGACCTGGTGACCCTCAAATTAGGGTTCCTAGGTTGAGGTGAGGGAGGTCTGGGGTTTTCCTGCTGGCACTGCTGAGGGGAAGGTGGCCTGCCTGCATCTCCGGTGGACTTGCTAGCTGTGTGTCCGTCTGACACCATCTCCAGGTTATCCGGTTGCTTTTCCTTTGTTGAAGATCACTGATGAACGTTTCCCGGCAATGGAACCAATCTGATGATGCAGGAATACGTTCGGGCTCAGCTCTGGGTCCAGCAAACGATTTGGGCTGACTTTGGATCTGCACAACACAAGAAATGAACCGTGAACTGCACCGGGGCTTGTCCAGCAAGGCCCTCCGGCGTGAGAATCAGCGTTTGGTCTGGAGAAAGGTGATGAAAATATGGTGGGTGTATGTATACGTGAATATGTAAAAGTGCATTACCTTAGCCCAAGGGACAGTCCTCATATTTATAGTAGGTGATGAACTAGGGTTTCCATCTGGATCGTTAGATTGGATCATTTCTAGCCATTGGATTGGCTTTGTTCCCTATGCATACACGTGGCGTGTTGGGATTGCTCCGCCTAAGTAAGGACACTGCTGTGTCTGACACGGATAAGTTGTTTGCCTTATAATAGAAAGTCAACCTGCACTTCTTTGGCGCTACTTCTGGTTCCGTGATTGCACGCGCAGAATGGCCCAGTGGCAGGTCTGACTTTATCCCAAAATAGCTTATTGATCAAGCTTATTGAGGAAGTTAAATGAAGGGACGACCTGGAGCTGTATGTCCAGTAAGATCGTCACCTTAACAGGACTCGACGAGAGAGTAGACGAGTGAGTTGCCTCGTTCTCCAGATGAGTTGGGTCACTCAATGGCGACGACGGTAATTCTTCGCGAGACGGGCTCTGACCCATGTGGTGAGATGGCTCGTCGCTAGATGGGCTTGGTCGCTCATTGGCGACGATCGCCATCTATCGTACGACGGGTCACGACCCAAACCTTGATGGGCCTCATTAATCTTGATCCCTTAGTGGGCTTGCGGGGGCCATGCCTCGTAGGGAACGAATTGGACCTGGCCCATTACTAAATATTTCGTTAAATGTCCTTGATTTTTCTCTATTTTGACATGTACTTGCAAAAATATGAAAATTATTTATGACAATGCAAAGCATGTATGATTTAACTAGGTTTCATTAGCAATTTCATAAAAATAATAATTTAATTGACAATAACTTTGAACCCTAAATTGATAAAGGTGAAACATTTGATTTTTTTTGTAAGCATTGAACCCTTTTTTATTACCAAGTTTGATGAAAATGTAAATCGTTTTCTTAATCTGAGTGTTTGAAATCGTTGCTCTTTCATTGGGACGGAGGGAGGACCAAATTAATAATTACGGTACCTACCTAATCAAGTTCTAAAATGAGTATACGCTTTGAGTTCACTTAGGCTTCTTTCGTTTGTTTGGGAGAAAATGTTTTTCAAATTTTTTTTTTTTTCATTTTTTGGTTTCCAACTTTTCTAAGCAAATTGATTTATGAATTTTTTTTAAGTAAAACATTTTCCAAAAAATGGTAACACCCTCACATACACACACACCCCCCACATTATCCAGCCCACATCAACCACTCCTACCCCCATCACCATCACCACCCCACCCCCCACCACCCCAGTAAAAAAAAATCATTTTAAATTTATTTTTAAAAAACTCCTCCCCCAATTCACTCACCACCCCATGTCACCCCACCTCACCCCAGTTGAGTCAAAAAAAAAAAAAAACCATTTTAAATTAATTTTTAACAACTCATCCCCCACTCCACTCACCACCCCCTGCCACCCAACCCCCCACCCCCTGCCACCCTACCCCCAACCCCCCCCCCCACCCGTTGGGTAAAAAAAAATTAATCATTTTTCGAAAAACAGCTTGCAGTTAAATTCAAATTTTTTTTTTTTTTGACCCGACGGTGGGGGGGGGGGGTTTGTGGTGAGTAGGGGGTGGTGGTGGTGATTGGGGTGGGTAAATTTGTAGTCAACTCTATCGAACATTTTTCGAAAAATATTTTCTTTACCAAACAGTCAAAAACATGTTTATCTTATTTTCCGGAAAACATTTTCATTTTTCCGAAAATATTTTGCCGGAAATCATTTTTCGAAGAATATTTTACGCTAAACAAACGGAGCCTTAGATTTTATTGATTACTGAAAAGAATAATTTAATTAATCCATTACCTTCTGGGTGGAATTGTCACAACATGAGCATTTTTCTTAGCAAGAATTATTTCAGTAGGATAATGGCTAGGAGGATTTGAAAGGTTAGTTCCGTAGATGTACGACTCGTCTTATTTGGTTTGGTATTGGTATTGGTATTGGTATTGGTATTGGTACCAAACCAAACATGATTTTGAATTTTTGAGAGTATGAGGAACGTTGCCTATGCCATTAATCCAAAGGATTATCGGCTTATTCCTTTTCTTTTCTCCACGTGAGAAAAGCTATCTATTCATTTAAAAAAAATATCCCATTCGTCCCTATTTTAATATCAATATTTAAAAAAAAAAAGACGAATCATATCCAAAATATTTTGGTTTTGGGGAAGTTAATGAATTCTCCCTTATAAAACAATAAATTTTAGGTCATATTTATATGGAATATCATGAGATCATTATTTTCCATTTTTTTTTTTTTACATATTTGTACGATTAAATTTATCATTCTTGCAAATGCATCTGAAAGTAAAATTGGACATTCAATTATGAACGGAAAGAGGGACGTAAAATCTAGGGAGAAAGTTTCTCCATAAGTTATGGAGAAACGGGTTACGGATATCCAGAACCTTTTGAAAGGATATCCATAAACTTTTTGTATTGGCCATGACCTTGTCCCATGGTTACTTACGGATATCGCCTCAAAGGTTCGGATATCCGTAACCCTTTGAAAGGATATCCAGAAGCTTTTGAAAGTGATATCCAGAAACCTTCAAAATGATATCCAGAAACTTTCAAAATGTTTCTGAATATTCATTTGATGGTTTCTGGATATACATTTGAAGGTTTCTGGATATCCAGAAACCTTCAATAAGCAATTTCTGGTCTTGGCCTTGGATTTGGCTTCAAATTTTTTTTTTCTGGATATCCGCCCAAAGGCTTCTGGATATCCGATCCAAAGCTTCTGGATATCCAGAACCCTTTGAGACTGATATCCAGAAAATTTCTTCTGGTTATCAAACTTATAGCTTCTGACTATTAAAAACGCGTTTCTCCATAGTTATGGAGAAACGCGTTTCTCAGCAGACCTACTCAAAGAGGGAGTACAATATTTAGCTCGAAGGTATTGAATATTTTCGGCAATGATATGAACATAAAAGTATTCTATCAAATTTAGTATATAAAGGGGTCAAAATAATAATTTACTTCAATTTCTTTTTCAAAATTAAAGATTAAAAATAAAACACAATGTATAAATTCATCAATTGTAATAGTGAAAAATCATTTATTTAAGATTTCAAGGGGTAAAAATTGACATATTTTAAAATTAAAGGGGGTCGACTAACCCCATCGCATGAACGTGGCTTCAACACTGCTCCTTCATCAAACAACATCAAAAAACCGGTTTTAATTCACATTTATATGTAATATGATGAATATGCAATATGATGAGATTATTAAGCCTTTTTTCCTCCATGTATTTGTATTACTAAAACTGCTTAAATTTAGCATTCTTACAAGGGCAAATGACAATTTAGGGCCTGAAGTACATAGCGCGTTTATAGACTGGACCCCAAGTTTTATTTCGGCCAAAGCAGGGCTCCAAATGATTTTTTTTTCGCCAATTTGGAGCTTTTTAACGAAAGTTGTTAGAAAACTCGTTAATCAACCATGTGACATGCAAAATATTAACAAATTGGATTGATTTGAAATGAATATTAGTTTAAAGGGATTTAGTGTAAAATTTTGAAAAGTAGGGAACAAGGTTGATTAACGAGTTTTAATGATTTCCGTTTAAAAAAAAAAAAAAAAAAAAAACCTAAATTGGCGAAAAAATTGCATGTTGAGCCCTGTTTTGACCCAAAAAAAAAAATGTGGGGTTCCATTCTAATAATGCTCTATATACTTCAGGCCCTAAATTTATAGTTCAGGCCCTAAATTTTTATTGCCCTTTGTACAAATGTCTCTCAAATTAAAATTGAACACTCAAGTAGAATATTTAGCTCGAAAGTATTGTATATTGTGGGCAATGATATGAACATATGCATAAATGTTCTCATGAGCATAATAAATGATAAACACAATTCATCTCTAGAAAAGTTTATGCAAATACCAGAAGAACATAAGAAAAAGATATGGCAATGCATACTGGCTACTGTATTGGGTATGAAACATTTTCAATATAGCAAATCGAGGGAGAATATTTTATACGAATATTGGAGTAACATGTTTCGTGCATGTACATCAAAAAAAAAAAAAAACAATCTAAGAAACTGCATGCAACTCAGGGGTAGCGTAAAAAAGTTAGGGCTACGTTCTGACTCATGTCAACATTTGGAATTCTAGTAAGGGGCCGGGCAGTTTCGGAAGAAATCAAATACTATATAGTATAACTTTTAGTTTACTTAATCTTGGCTATCTCCACTAGTTGCTTATGTAGAGCTTGAGGGCTTTGAGAAAAATGGCGAGTGATCAGCACCTTTAAGACGAAATACCTGTTCTGGCGGGGTTCTATTTATCATTTTCTCTTGTAGTTCGATTGGTATAGCATTATCTTCTGGAGTTGCTATATAAAACCGCCTGACGGATCCATAGTTCGCATCAGTAAGAGAGAGCTTCTCTAAAGCTGGTGAAAAAGGAACCGGTCTCATGGAGACAGCTGCTAATGCTACATCCTAGAAAGAAAGAAAAAAGAAAGTAAAAGATAAAAATGGAATTAACATGAGTGAACTGTTATTAAACAAGTACAAAAAGAATGTGTATGAAAAACTAGAAACCAAGATTTTTTTTCTTTTCCCAACAACTGAGAGTTTTAAGTGTATAACATAAACATGAACCAGGGCTTGTGTTATTTCCAATTCTGATCAGACAAGCTGGCGGCCTGCTCGTCGTTGATCTCCCTATTTCATTCTACTCAGCCCCTCACCATCCGCATGAGAATTGCCCGAGCAAACATCGGCCGAGTTTTGATTGACAGGGGTGCGACCAGAGACATCCTCTACTATCATACTTTAGTAGGGATGAAGATGACCGAGGCCCACACCTGACTCCTTACGCCGGTATGCTCGAGGGGTTCACGAATCACGGGTGAAGGGGACGATAGAGTTCGAAGTAACTATTGGACAGCCACCCCTGTAGAAAACAGCAAAAATCACTTCATGGGGGTTGATCTTCCCTCCCAATACAATGCCATACTAGGCGTCACTGCACAGGCCACATTGGGAATAGTTGCTTCCGTTTCCCATCAAAGAGTCAAATTTAACACTCCGGGAAGAGTTGCAACAATAAAGAACCAGCCCGAGAGGTTCTGAAAGTTTTGTGTAGCTAGGAAGCTTCAAACACTCAACAGAATACGGATGTGAGTACAGATGTGTCTCACAACTGTCCACACATTCACAGTTAATGCAGCGGAATAAAACGAAATAAAATAATAACACGATGGTTATATACGCTTACTGATCTTGAGATCAGCAAACTAGGCTTACGCCCAAAAACTTTTCACTATAAAAACTTTTGTTGCTTACAAAAACGAATAAGTGAAAAACTAAAAGACGAAAATACTAAATGAGTTCTAATCACCTTCTACGACAAGAATAATTCCCCTTTCCCAAGTAGGTCCTATTCTAGTCAGAAGTAAAACAAAGAACTAAATGAAAAACTAGATGTGAGTTCGGATGTGTCTCTCAACCTTCACTCACAACCTAAAACAACTATGTTGAAAAGCTGTGAAGAATAAGTATTTCTCTCTCTCAGAATTCGTGTCTTCTCTTGTGCTGAAGGTCTTGTATTTATATGCACCATGGAGAAGATCTTCACGCAATCAACACTTCTTCCTTTGTGAGATCTCAAATCCTATAAGAAAACATGTAACACACTCACAAAGAAATATATTGTTAGTAGGTTAGTCCTAATATAAAACTATGTACATAAATAAAAAGATATTTACTTTATTTACAAACTCCCAGTCAAAGTAAATCTTTCCATGAAAGTCCCAAAATCTTCTTACCATATTTGAAGATATTTCGAAAATAGGGAAACAAGGATTGTTCCCAGAAGCTCACGCTTTCAGGTTCCTCCGGACGTTGGAGGAAAAAAGAAAGGCAGAAAAAGGCCAGACTTCTGGCCCGCAGAAAGAGGGCGAGGATAAACAAACAAAGGGCAAAGCCAAAGCAATCATTCCGACGCCCGTACTAGTTGGCATACTTTCTTTCCATTCCACAAAGGTGGAGCTCAAGATGAGCAGAAAGGCGAAGAAGTTGGCCCCCATTGAAGGGGGATATATTGATCGAGGAATTCTGGGAGAAATAGACCGAGAGGTTATCTACTCTATGGCCGCACTCCCAGAAGCAAGAGTCAACCCCCCAGCCATTGTGATAGACTCCCTACATAACCGGGAAATCAACGACCTCAGACCTAACAATGAGCTCGAGGAAGTGGTAATCAATTTCCACTACCCTGAGCAAATAGTTAAGGTTGGGCTGGAAATTCACCCGGAGGAGAGGAGGATCTTGATAGAAATCCTTCGAAAAAATTGTGATGTGTTCGCATGGAGGGTGGAGGACATGCAGGGAATTAGCGAGGACGTGATCCTCCACAAAATAAACGATGACCCCACCTTCAAGCGAATACACCAGAAAATGAGGTACTTCTCTCCGGATAAGAAAATAGCGATCAAGAAGAGGTCGAGAAGTTGCTTAAAGCAGGGATAATAAAAGAAATATCTTATCCTAAGTGGCTAGCAAACGTAGTCATGGTCAAAAAGGCCAATGACAACTGGAGGATGTGCGTTGATTTCACTGATCTCAACAAAACATGCCCTAAAGATTGCTTCTCTCTTCCTCGTATTGACCGTTTGGTAGATTCGATAGCCGGATACAGAGTTCTCAGCTTTATTGATGCATATTTTGGCTATCACCAAATCAAAATGGCTCCCGAAGACGTCTCCTCAGTAGCTTTCATCACTGCGGGCAAGACGTATTGCTACACAATGATGCCCTTTGAGCTGAAAAATGCAGGAGCCACCTACCAACGGATGGTTAATATTGTCTTTAAAGACCAATTGGGCAGAAACCTTGAGGCCTATATTGATGACCTGGTCATAAAGACAAGAGAAAACTTACACGAGCTTGACGTGGAGGAAACTTTCTCTAACTTGCGCCGCAACAACATGAAATTAAATCCCCTGAAATGTGCATTTGGGGTCAAAGCGGGCAAGTTTCTCGGATTTATAGTCAACCAGCAAGGAATTGATGCTAATCCCGAAAAAATCCAAGCGCTGTTGGACATGAAGCCTCCTGCCTGCGTAAAAGATGTGCAAAAGCTAAATGGGCGCATCACCGCATTAGGCCACTTCATCTCGCGATCGGCAGAGAGATGACTCCCCTTCTTCAAAACTCTTAAAGGGGGGAAGAGAGCTGACAAGTTAGCGTGGAGCGAGGACTGCGGTCAAGCTTTTGAAGAGTTAAAGAGATACCTCGGGCAGCCCCCCTCTACTCAGCAGCCCGATGCCCGGGGAAGAGCTTTTTCTATTTTTAGCGCATCGATCCGGGCAAGAGTCAGCTGCTGTTCTTGTAAGGGAGGAAAATAACTCCCAAAAACCAGTTTATTATGTATCTAAGGCACTGTCCGCCGTAGAAGAGCGTTATCTTAATATAGAAAAATTAGCTTACGCCTTGCTTGTATCTGCACGAAAATTAAGAGCTTACTTTTCTGCACACCCTATAACTGTACTCACTGAGGCCCTGCTTAGGAAGGTTTTACATAAACAGAGTCCTCGGGGAGAATGCTAGCTTGGTCTATAGAACTCACTGAGTTCCAGATCACCTACTCCCCGAGAAGGACAATCAAAGCGCAGGCTTTAGCTGATTTTGTGGCAGAAACGTCATTCAAGCTAGCGGACAGCGACCTGGGAAAGAGAAAGCGAACAGAGTCACAAGAGGCCCAAGGTAGCTCAGAAACAGAAGTTATACAACCCAAAGAGCGTCCAGAAGAAGTTTGGACTTTATTCGTGGACGAATCTGCGAGCAAGTTAATGAGTGGAGCGGGCATACTCTTGATTGCGCCCTGCGGGAAGAAATTCAAAATAGCCTTGAGATTTAAGTTCGAAGCATCGAACAATCAGGCTGAGTATGAAGCGATTATAGCAGGCATGGAATTGGCCAGAGACTTGGGAGTTCAAAATATTGAAATAAATAGTGACTCTCAGCTCATAGTAAACCAAATAAAGGGGGAATATGACACGATCAACCCAGTACTAGCCAAGTACTGCGGTCTATCCAAAACCCTTCTAAAAGACTTCGTATACTATGAGCTGAACCAAGTGATGAGAGAGGACAACACAGAAGCTGAACTCCTCCCCAGAATAACCGATCAAGAGGTCATGGACTTAGTTGCGGACTGCCAGATAGAATTCACAGAAGGACCTGCTATAGATCGGATTCAGATAAACAATATTGAGGATCAGGAAAGTGATTGGGTAGATGAAATCAAGGATTACATCGAGAAGGAAACCCTCCCCGAAGATCAAGCAAAGGCTAGAACCATCAAAAAGGTGTCCGCGAAATACCTCATCCTAGACGGAGTATTATTTCGGCGATCATTCACCCAGCCTTTGCTAAGATGCGTCAAAACTCACATGGTCACCAATTTACTCTATGAGGTCCATGAAGGAGTTTGTGGCAGACATCCTGGTGCTCGTACTCACTCGGGTAAAATTAAATTTCAAGAATTTTATTGGCCGACGATGAGGAGAGATGCAGAAGAGTACGTAAGAAAATGCGACAAATGCCAGCGGTTTGCGGACATTCCTAGACTACCATCAACAGAGCAGACTTTGGTTATACCATCGTGGCCATTTGATACGTGGGGGATTGATCTAATAGGACCGTTCCTAACTGCCCGAGGAAGTATAAAATACGTTGTAGTGGTCGTGGATTATTTTACAAAGTGGACAGAAGCAAAAGCTTTGGCCACCATCTCCGAGGAGAATGTTATCAATATTGTCCACGATCACATCTGGTGCAGATTTGGGGTTCCAAACAAGAAAATGAACTTTGGGGGACGGCCAAATTCCGTAATAAATCAAAATATTCCGTCACAATAGTGGATTTGTGACAACTTTCTCCGTCTCGATTTCTGTCACCTATTCCCTAGTCACAAATGCATGTTTGGGACGGTGCCGTCACACTGTTTAAGACGGGCTGTCCGTGGCAAAGTCTGTCACATTATTTTTTTTGAAAACTAAAATTTGCGTCACGATATATCGTTTAAAGTTTAAATTTTTCCGCCAAATATTTTAAAATTTGAATTTTAGGACCCCTGGTGGCTGTGACATTTGTTGTCACAAAAGTCAGAAAAGTAAAATTACCCGTCACACTCTTTAGTCACAAAATTATACATTTTTCCAATACCAATACCATTCATATTCTCAACAACAACAACAACAACAACAACAATAATAATAATAATAATAATAATAATAATAATAATAATAATAATAATAATAATAATAAATGCAATTATGAAATATATAAAAAAATACACTGCAAAATTTTTATACTAACTAAAAATTAAATACTGGTAAACACAAAACCATCAACAAGCAAGTCATATAACTAAATGGTTCAACAAATCTAAATTATCCTGTTCTAATAAGAAAAAAAAAACTAAATTAAATCCATGTCAAGATTCTCCAAATTTACCCCCAAAATGAGTCAAATGATGGAATGTATGCTTCTGTATTTGTTGGTGCATTTGTTGGTGAAGGCGTAGAAACTGTTGTAGTAGCTTGACTTGTTGGAGCTATAAAAGGAAGTGAGTAGCCAATATGTCCACACAACATAGCAAAATGAGATTGCAATGTATCAAACTGAGCTTGTAATGCATCAAAGTGACTAGTCTTCTCACCAAGCTTCTCGCGTAGCTCTTTCACCTCATCTTGTAGTTGTTTTACAATTGGATCATCTCTTAACATACCTAAATATGAGGATGTAGTAGAAGCATTGAGCTTGGATGAGTTAAACTTTCGTCGAGGGCCAAGCCCGAGCAATCTACCCTTTTTAACTCCAACAACTGTCTTCCATATATCATAACCAAGATCATTGTATTTATCTGGCCCATCAGAACTAGTGTTTTCTTCCAACAGTGTTTTGTATTTCTCCTGTGAAAAGATGCAACACTTATATATATATCAAGGAAAAACCTTATACATGTTATGGGGAACAAAGTAATCTTCACAGTTAGATGCATTAATTTATAATTTTTTTGTAAAACAATTACATGCATTGATGAAAACAAAAAATCAGCAAACGGTCAAAACTACAGGGACCAGACTGAATTTCCGAAATACATGGACCAGAAATACTTTAAGAATTCTGGGACCTTATTAGAATTTTCAGAGTTGTTCATCTTCTACCTAATGAACCCATCAGCCATTTTTTCCTTCTACCTCTGCTACTTCAAACCCACTTTGAATCAAAAGCTACACAACAATATTAAGCCTACATATAAATCAAAAGGGTATAACCCATGTTTTCAACTCTAGCGTATAAAAGTGGTATGCACAAAAGTTATGTGGCTCTTTTACTTATCTCAACTACCGGCATATGTGGACAAATAGTAATCAGAACTTACAAATACACTCACGTATAACCATAAAATGAAAGATACAAATACAAACACAATAAAACACGTAAAACTAGTCATTCTCAGACAAGAAGAACTCACGCACTATGGCACAGGTTCTACTCCAGGAATTAGCCTTCTCTCCAGATTTGAGATAAGGTTGGTACAACTCAACAAAGTAAGTAAAATTCAGACCTTATGGATTTATATATAATTAAAGACAACTGGAGCATTGAAAATGAATTTTGAGGAATATGATTATAATATAATCTTCTCAAACATCAAGACGTAGGCATATCTATTTTGAATTTAAGGAGCAAAGATAGTATGAAAGACTCACCTTGACTATACCAGATAAATATAAGCTCAATGTAAGCTGTCGGCCATCAAGATTACTCCAATTTCCAATGACAAGTCCTACTTGGGGTACTAAATGGGGGCATTAGATCTAATAAGCACATATTTTAATTATTCTTTTGCTCTAGAGCTTAGTGCAATATCTGAAGTTTGTGCAAGTTTTAAGGAATTCAACATCACAGTCGTAGTATCTCCTCTATCATCTCTAACTAGTATCTATTGAGAATCCCATGCTAGCTACTTTCTCAAAACATGTATACTTAACGATGGTTAAGTGATGAAATTAATCCTTAGCGGCACTACCAAAAGATTCCTTTAGGAAAACATGGTATAACTAGCACAAGGCGTAAGGCACTATGCAGTGCATGTACCCTTTCAGTGCAACTTTCAAGCAATTAAGTACTCTCCCCGACCCGGAATAAATGTCACACTTTTCTTTTTGGTATGTCCCGGAAAAAATGTTGGGTTTCTAAATTAGGAAATAAACTTGGTGCAATTTTGACATTGTAGAAACTAGTAAAGTACACTCATTAAAAATGTTAACAAGTCAAATGTGACATTTATTCCGGGTCATAACTCACTATCACTCGTATGGCTGAGAGCCTTATATCCTGTTTATGTCTCAAAATTTAAATGGGGAGACCATGAATGAAACATACCTAGCTTGAAAACCATGCTTAAGTTGAGATAAAATTAAAAATTAAAAATGAAAGAAAGTGAATACTAAAGAAATTGCTTTAAACATTTATTAATCCCTTTCTACGTACTGACCAGATAAAATAAATGAAAATTGTATATAAGTATCACAAAATTTATAGTTATATATATATGTGTGTGTGTGTGTGCACAAATATATACTCCATCCGTCCCGCTGGGATAGAAAAGTGCTATACTTAACAAATAGGAAAATAACAATTGCTGCTGGGATAGAAAAGAGTCAAAATTGGAAAAAAAAAGTCAAAGATTGTAAAAAGCAAAGAGAAACGAACAGAAGGAGAAATCTAACCTGGAATCACTGTCGCCTATGTGTCGTCGGCTGCCCGGCGACCGATCGCCGTTAGAAAAGACTCTGTTGCCTGATAAAAATGTAACCCTTCAACTACCTCTCTTCTCGTCTTTTAAGTATCACGCTTTAAAAAAAAAAGCGACGCTTTTTTCTTTACGCTTTTTTCAAAGAAGCGTCCGCTTTTCTGAAAAAGGCGAACAACGCCCGCTTCGATGGCGGAGAAGCGACGAACCCGAAAAGCGACAAAAAAAGCGAGGCAGGCGACGCTTTTAACAACTATGGCGTAAGCACAGGAGTACACTGGGAATATGGCAGTTAAGGTGGATCTTTCAAAGGCTTATGATCGCGTCGATTGGAAGTTTCTAAAATCCACGCTCCTTGACCATAATTTTCCGACCACTTGGGTTAATTGTATCATGAAATGTGTGTCAACTGCATCCTTACAAACTAGTATCAACGGAAGTCTTAGGCCCCCACTTCAAACCTTCTCGAGGTCTGAGGCAAGGAGATCCCTTATCCCCTTATTTATTTCTTTTAGTCTTGGATCCTCTTCTTCGGCAGTTACACAATTTAACATCGTCTAAGCAACTTCAATCGATTAAAATTGGGCATAATAGTCCCCAGTGCCAGCTCTAGCTTTCGCTGATGACTGCATTTTTTTCCTTTGAAACACTCCAAATAAATGCACATCTGCTTGCTTCCACTCTAGCATCGTTCTGTCAAGCTTCGGGCCAACTGCTTAATGTTGACAAATCCTCCATATTGTTTTCGCCCAAAGCTTCGTCTATTTTTGCCCAAAGCTTCGTCCTCTAGTAAGCATGCTACCAAGATGGTGTTGGGTATTCGATCTCGAATATCTCATGACAAATACCTAGGCCTGCCTCCTTATTACATGCCGTGTAACTAAAGCTTTAATTCAACACATCATTACTAAACTTCATTCCAGAATATCTTCTTGGCAAGCAAAACCTCTTGCTAGAGCAGGACGTCTTACGTTGCTAAAGGACACAACTCAATCCTTGCCAGTGTATCATATGGCTTCTTTCCCAATTCCAAAAATACTTCTTCAGAAATACTCCCTCCAAGTGTCATTTTTTACCCAAAATGGCGTCCCGTTTAAAGTGTCACCTTTCATAAAAATGAAATATTTTATTAATATTCTATTATCCCATCCACTATTCCCTCCACTAATTCTCTCTCCTCTACACTCACAACACTTTTTAAATTCACTATTTCCTCCACTAATTCTCTCTCCTATTTTCAAATTACACTCACAACATTTTTTCTTCCCCCTTTTTTCCTTAATTTGCGTGCCACCCCTAAAAGGGTGACACTCTTAGTGGGACGGAGGGAGTATACAACATCTATGAGACAGTTCTACTGGTCTTCTTCCGCTTCCTCTAGAGATCTGCATTTGGTGTCTTGGGACAAGCTATGTACCCCTCTCAATGCTGGTGGCCTGGGGTTGAAAAATCTGGGTACTCTGAATAAAGCATTCATGTTAAAGTTGCTTTGGCGTCTTTTTCATCAAACCAACAATCTTTGGGCTCAGATCATAAGATACAAATATTGTAATGGCACTGGCCTTTTGCATGCAACTACTCAGGAAAATGCCTCTTGGATATGGAAGCACCTTCAAAAGCAAATCAATCTATTCAAAGAAGGAATTGGTTGGCGTATTGGAAATGGTACTAGTGTTAAATTCTGGGTTGATTCATGGCTGACCCCTACTCCATTGCTCACTATGGCCAAGTTTCCAGTACCTTCCTCTTGGCTCTCCAAATCTGTTGCCTATTACCATGATAATGTGGGATGAAAATTAGGCATCCTTAAGACTTTTCTTCCAGCCCATATCATCCAATTACTACAGGCTTTCCTTTGGCCGTTATGTCCAGCCCAGATGCCCCTTCATGGATCCCAAATAAAGGTGGTCTGTTTTCAATTCGTTCAACTTACAACTGGTTCATCACCAAATATGCCCTTGTCAGCCAGGGTGCTTCTGTCCCTATGCATAAGTTATGGAAGCTTCCATGCACTTTTCGCCTAAAGCATTTTGTATGGGTGGCTTCTCAGGATGCTATTTCAATAGCGGTTAAGCTAGTAGAATGGTGTATCATTTCTTCTCCTTTATGCCCGCTATGTCATCAGACTGAAGAAACTCTCTTTCATCTAGGGATGGCAACGGGTTGAGTTCGGATCGGATATGTTCGGATCCGAATCCGATCCGAACACTATAAACCCTTTACCGAACCCCGATCCGATCTGAAGCTGTCAATTTTTTTATTTTTTTTAGCTAAGCTGCAATTACAATCCTTATGCAAAAGAGATACTGTGAACAAAATTGGGATTGTAAGTAACAGAGTTAGTAACTGCAATTAAAGAATAACAAACAGATCTGTGACATTTTCGATGATATGCTTATTGAATGGAGAAACATTTCTGATTAAGGAATAACAAACAGATATGTGACATTAACACCAACATTCAATTGACATATGTAAAATAAATGTAAAACAAAAAGAAATTGATATCTCATTAGATCCAGCAGTTCAAATCATAACTAAGTGGAACCAAAATAAACCCTCTTGGATTAAACAGGTAGGTGAATGGAAGATAACAACAAAAAAAATTGAGAGGGCACATTCAATCAATAGACAATCGGATGCAATGGCGCAGAAATAGAGAGACGAGCGGGGAAATAGGGTAGGGAGGAAGTGGATGAACGCCGCCGCCGGTTACGCCGCTGCAATGGCACCGCTGAGAGAGACGAGCAGATAGAGAGAGAGAGAGATGAGCGGATAGAGAGAGAAAGAGAGCCTAGTTTTCTAATCCAAAACCCTAAATTTTACTTATATATACATAGGGTTATTTGTGTTTTCTAAAAACTTAAGGGGCTAAAACATAAATTGCAACTTATGCAA